>JARBWK010000008.1:83275321-83476543 GCA_030556195.1 Anolis apletophallus | reverse complement strand
CTTCTATTCAATATCTTTTTGACACGACTGGGGGCGGAGGAGTTATAAGGGGGCTCGGAGTGATGTGCCATTAGTATGTTGATGACATTTAACTCATTTCTTCTTGTCATTGGAGTCAAATGGGACTGTACAGGTGTCTGGATGTAATGGGCTGGATTATTTGTAGAAATATGTTTAATATATGTATTTTATAGAATATTTATGATGATTATGCATCTTAGCTATGTTTTAACTCACCACCACGAACCGAGTAAGTAATAAAATTAGAGGTAAGAAATAAAACCAGTGAAATTAATAATAATAATAATAAAAACGGAAGCTGAATTTCCATAAATGAAGTCTCTGTGAATTG
Source organism: Anolis apletophallus (assembly GCA_030556195.1). Lineage (NCBI taxonomy): Eukaryota > Metazoa > Chordata > Lepidosauria > Squamata > Anolidae > Anolis > Anolis apletophallus. Next base: position 83,476,191 of record JARBWK010000008.1, on the reverse strand, counting down.
GCAGTTCTCATGTTCAGGACTGAATAAACATATTGTTCTGAATGGAGTTACACTCCTCCTGAAGGAGCAAGTACCTAGTGTGACAATGCTCTTAGAGTCATCTCTGTCATTGAAGGCCCATTGATAGGAGTACTTGATGACAGCTACAACTGGTGCACTAGCTATGGCCTTTCCTTGAGAGAGATAACTTAGTCACAGTAGTATATTTACTAGTAACTTCCTAGTTGTACTTCTATGACATGCTCAATGTGGAGCTGCATTTGAAGAAGACCTAGAAGCTGCAGTTAGTGCAAAATGCAAGCAGATCAACTTCTGACTGGTGTATCATAGAGACAGCATGTAATGGCAATTTAAAAAAATTGTACTGACTGGTAATACATTTCTGGCCTGAATTCATGATGACTGTAACACTTAAAGCCATGAACAGCTTGAGACCTTGACACTTGAGGGATCACCTTTCTACATTTATGCCTGCCTAAGGATTGAGATCTGCCAGATGGGGGATCCATCATGTCCCACCAGTGAAATTAATAAAACATATTGGAGTTTCTGAAAAAGTGAGATGTTGGGGTAAAATTTGAATAAAGCAGTTTGAATGAAGAGAAAAAACATGTAGGTGTTGAAATTAACTAAAATGGATATCTAAGGAACTTTCAACTGAGCTAAGATTTAAAAGGGACATATAGAAAAATATGGAAAAAGGGATAAATCACCAAAGAAAATTTCAAACAAATAGTTGGCACATGTATATAGAAAGTTAGAAAAAACTAAAGCAATTTAAATGGACTCAAGCTTGCTAGGGAGATTAAAAACAATAAAAGGTTGGGGGTTGGTTTGTTTTTTTTTTATGTCCGTAGCAAAAGGAAGGACAAGAAATGGGAGGACCACTGCATACAGATGATGCAAAATGGCAACAGGGGACAGGAAAAAGGCAGAACTACTCAACTCCTTCTTTGTCTCAGTCTTCTCCCAAAAGAAAAATAGTAAGGAAAATGCAGTAGGGAAAATGCAGTATATACTTAGTAGATTGTAGGAATATCTGTGTAATCTAAATCTCCAGGGCCTGAGCAACTACATCCATGGTATTAAAATTGAAGAAGTAATTCCAGAAACACTGGCAATAATCTTTGAGAGTTTGTGGAGAACATTGGAAGTCCTAGCAGACTGGAGATGGGCAAATGCTACGAAAATATCATATCTTCTTGGGCATCTTCCTCTGTAACTCAGAAGGAAGAGGCTGCTGGGTGGATGACTACACCCGGCTTGCTAGCCTCTCTCCTCCAAGCTACAAAGGTGTCAGCCAAGAGGTGTCATGCCAGCGGGTGAAGTTTCAGAGGCAAAAAAAAGAAAAGGGCAGACGGGCCAGAATGAGTGACCCAAAGATGGGATTTTTATTCAGGGAAGAGCAAAAATCCAAAAATATTATGTGAGGAAATGCGGAATTTATTATGTTAAAATCAATAGTAAATACAGAAAACAGAAGCATGAATTGATATTTAAGTGGCGTACATCACTGTCAACAAAAGCTAAAAGAAGTGGCAATTTAATTGCCTTATGTAGATGTAGGAATCATTTTTTTGCCTTGAAATAAGATTCATAATAATATGCTAATACAGATCTGACTTGTGTGTTGTGTGGTTTCCTGACTTGCAAAAGGAGGGAAAAGCAATATTGTTGAGATTAGGATAAAGTCTGTGGCAACAAAAAAAGTTGATGCTTTTGCCTTTGAATGGCCTAATGCTGGCTTATGTTCCAAGTGATAATTATGGTCCACTTTGGGAATTATTTATTATTTATTTATTTAATTACTTCATTTATATTCCGCCCTTCTCACCCCGCAGGGGACTCAGGGCGGATTACAATGCAACATATAGACATACAACATTTTAGACAAACACAGAGGCTACTGACATTCTTCTGGCCACCAGGAGGAGCTGTCACATTCCTTCACATATTTCCTGGAGATATTTATGACCTCTTAAATAAGCTAAAATTCAATCTGCCAGGCACTACAATGCATGCCTCAAGATCTCCAATGTCACAAGAAGCTGTTGGGACTCGTATCTTTCGAAGAAATTTTATTCACTGTATTTACTTGTTCAAAACGCTTTTATATCATCTCCACTTACATCGAATAAATCAAAAGAAATGTTATCCTTTGACGTTTTTACTTTACATTCAGCCCTTTCAATGATCCTACCTAACATTGTCATGCCTCTGAATGTAAATCATATGGAAAATCCTTTCTGGTGGCTTCAGAAAATCTTCCTTCATTTCCATGGCAACATTTCTGGGCAAAAGGCTCATCAAGAGTCGCTCCTAAAAATCAAGACAAATACACAAATGTTAATCATGAGATAGATATATGGCAATGCATTCTTTTCTGCTGCTATCAGTCTGCTGTAGTGTCAGCTTAATTTTGCAAGGAATGCCAATTGGTAAAGGGTACTAGCTTCCAAATGTTTTTTAAATAATAAAGCTCAGGCTTAAGCACAGAGCCTTCCTGGTGCTGTTTGCTAGAATCCAAAGCTTTCTCAGGAATTTTAAATGTTCATTTCACACTGACATTTATAGATAATCCTTGAGCTTTGAAGGAAGCCTGAAGTATGTGTAATATAATTTTATAATGCGTAGAAATTCAAAATACTGCCAATATTAACTGTTCAGATATTTACTACTGGTTTCAATTCAGATCTTAATATGTGCCACCTGGAACTGTGGAAATTTGTCAAGATATGTTTCAGCTCAACCAACCATGTTCTTGTGGGGATTATTGAATAAACAGACAAAAAGTTGAATAATAAAAGATTACACTATGTAATTCTAGCAGCAAGAACACTCTTTGCTCAGAAGTGGGAGTGAACTTAGAAATAGCAGAAATGGACAAACTATCACCTTTCATAGAATCATAGAATTATAGAGCTGGAAGAGTCCACAATGGCCATGCAGTCCTACTTCCTGCCATGCAACAGCACACAATCAACGCACTACCAACAGATAGCCATCCAGCCATCCAGCCTCTGCTTCAAAATCTCTGGTGGAATCTTTTCCTCCAACTTGAATCCATTGCTCTGTTTCTTGGTTTCTAGAACAACAGAAACAATCTTGCCTTCACCTCAATATGTCATCTTTTCAAATACTTAAACATGACTATCGTGTTCTCTCTTAACCTTCTCTTCTTTGAGCTAAATATACCCAACTCCTTAAGCTGTTTGCCTTCCAACCCCCGAAATAACTAGACAGACAACAATAATTTGGGTTTAAATTTGGGCAACTTTTATTAAAAGTTACCTATTTAACTTCAACTGAACTAAACTTAGGTGTCAAGGAACAAGGTGTGGCCAAGCTGAGGTAGCGTCCAAAAGCAGTGGACCCCTCGGCTACACTGGGGGACTCACCTGAGACCCCTATAACACAGAACTGGGCAACCTCTCAAGGAAACTCCGGAGAAGCCTCTCTAAAATTCTTTATACCAGACTCTCCAGTTTCCCGGCCAATGATATCCCCCTCACCCTTCAACTGCCTTCTAGGTGAGTGCATTTGTGCATTGGCCCTACACCCTTTGAGGAGTGCCTTGAGTGTATATCAATCTATTGGATTTTCCTAAACTATTTATGCTGGCCTATTTATAAACCACACCATCCCAGCTAGCCACTAATAACAGTATAGGATAGGCACCCCCCCCCCCTAGAACATAGAGATTCTTCTGAATAATAAAAAGCACTCTGTAATAAAATACAGTGTAGAAAACTGCAAGAGCAGATAATTGCCCTTTATAACCATTACCATCATAATGCTATTAATAATACCTTATTGTAGCACTCCTAACATTTATATGTGAAAGAATATCAATTGCTCTCTTTGTGTTTGCAACTTGGGAACAATCAGTGTGCTCTTTTGTTGTACCTACCAAGGTAAGTTATTAAAATGAGTTAGATCTCTTCAGATATTTTTTACCCAACCTTAAATTAGCTGCTTAATAATGAAGTTTATCTTCCATGCTGAAAATACCTCCTGGTAACAAATATTATGCCATCAGGACAGCATACTAGACAATTCTGCTGTTTTCAAAATTTGTACACGATGCTTATTTCATCATATTTTCTATTTTTTATTTTACAAAGGAGCTTCTCACTGCTGAGAGCTGGAATTTCTCCTATGCCAGTTAAATATTCTACTCTCTCTGAATAAATAATATATATAGAGAGATATAGATATCTGAGCACTTCAAATTGGATCAATTCAGTAGCTAACTGGAAGACATAAGAAAATACTCAATATTCACCCAAAACAGATACCCCTCATCTACATGGAATTGACCATCAGCATAATAAAGCTGCAAAACAGAGGCCAAAAGAGGTAGTACAGTGTTCCCTCACTTATTGCTGGGGTTATGTTCCAGCACCTCCCGCAATAAGTGAAAAACTGTGATGTAGGGATGCTCTATTTATTTTAATATTTATACATTATTTTAGTAGTTATACACTTTTTAAGTCTTTATAAACTTAAAATAAAGTGAAGGAAAGGAAAGGCCCTTCAGGACTGGAGGGAGGGAGGAGGGAGGACTGAGGAGGGAAAGTGCCTTGGAGAGCAGCGGCGGCAAAACCCCACAAAACAGCAAAAATACCATGAGATATATTTTAAATTAATATTTTTTGAAATCCACAAAACAGCAAGTCTGCAATAAACGAACCACAAAGTATCAAGGGAACACTGTATTTGATTTTTTTTACCAAGTCTAGCTGCAGATGCTTTCTACTCACTCCAATGGTGTATCTGCACTACAAAACAAATGCCATTTGACACCCACTACAAAATGAATGCAGTCAAAGAACTGCCATGCCTCAATCCTAAGGAATCTTGGAAAAAGTTTGGTGAAGTTCTTTGGCAGAGAAGCTTAAACATTTTGTAAAATTTTGTACTCCCAGAAGTACGGCTGAAGCATTTCCTGGAAGAGTACACTCTAAATGCTCACAGTTTAAGAAGTTGTGACTTAGATTAGGATAGGTGGGAAAAAACATTTCTTTCTTCCTATAGTAGAAACCACAAGGACCATCCAGTCCAACCCCCTGCTATGCAGGAACACACAACAAAGCACTCCAAACAGATGGCCATACAGCCTCTGTTTACAACCTTCTAGAGAAGTAAATTCCAAAAACGAATAAATAAAAACAGTTATATAGTCTTGCAGTGACAAGTGCAGTGACAAGTGCATTGCATTGTTCTGAGTCTGAAGATGATCTGTTAGGGCACATATACAATGACCATTTTGGTTGGTGTAGATGTAGATCAGACCTATGGTAGATGCATGCCACATTGGGCTGATCTGGGCTAACCTTAAGGCCACCTTAACCCAATCCTGCCACAGGTTAATCAGTCAGGAGAAAGACCAAATCCTGCCCCAGGATTCAGGCTTTTCCTCATGTCACCTGCACCCTTGGTACCTAAAAGCTGCACCAGTCTGTCGAGCTAATGAAAACACAAATTAGGAAGGAACAAACAAGAACTTTATTTTAAGTTTGTGCAAATGGTTGCTTCAAAGCAGGCACATTTCCACTGAACATTTTATGATACCTTTGTTATACATGTTATTAATATTCCATATAAGTTTGCAATTTGCTAATTGCTGATGCTACATATCCTTTTTGTGTATGTTGAACCATGGCCTATGTGCATGCATGGGTTTCTCCATATGCATAGTTAATGCACGCTTTCTATAATTTTTCCTCCTCATGGAAAGGTTTGAAGTTGTGTCTCAAATATCTCACTTTAAAAAAACCCAAAAATCCATCCATCATGAACTACTTTATCTTATAGTATTTCTGACCATGGCCATGTCCTTTAAAGAGATCTCCCAACCCGTTCTGTTATGCCTGTCAATTATTGCTTCTGTCCCCTCAGCATGGAGTTCCCTAGCATCACAGTCTGTTTCTTTGGAGGTTTGGCAGGGGCTTCCAGGGGGACCTGCGCATTCTCTAAGGACAAGCATTGTTGCACTTCCGGATGTTGTGCACCATCGCTAATGCTGGAGAGCATTTTGAATTGATTTGCTAGTCCACACTCATAGAATGGTTTCTGATCTTTCTGCTTCTATGAGTTGTCACTTTCCTCCAAGGGAATTTGAGTATATGAGAAAACTGTTAGAAAATGTAATTGCTTGATGGAGAATGACACAGCAAAAACCTTGATAGAAAGGCAGGCATATCTTGTTTGAGTTGATTAATTGTATTGTTTTTAGATGAAGATTGTACCCAAGGTCTTTCTTCTGTGAAAGTTGAGAAACTAGGACTGGAGCAATGTTTTTATTACCTAGCTAATGAAGGAAAATGGCATGAAAAGTTGTATTCTAGCAGTCCCCAAGTTAAAAACATCTGACTTACAAACCACTCATAGTTAACAAAAGGGCAAGACAACAGGAAGTGAGAGAAATCCACCCCTCAGAAGGGAAATTTATTTTCCTGAAAGAAAGAGTTATCACTGAGAAAATGTGTCCCAATTGAAACTTTATAACCAATCCTTATTTATTTATTTATTGTTTCAATTTGTATGCCGTCCTTCCGATTTGGCTCAGGACGGTTTACAGTACATTGACCAAAGCATTAGAACCATAAACCATAAAAACAATATTGATAATTAAACAGATTAATAGAGTTAGCCCATAACCAAGGAATGGCTAGACATTAAATGCCTGACGGAAAAGAACTGTTTTGCACAACAAGTCCTTTTTTTCAAAATCCAATTATCACAAGGACATGAAGTGTAATGACGCTCCAATTTCGGTAAGGATCACGCGTAGATAGAAGCACGGTCCAACACGATTTTATTGCAGGTACAACACTTGTAAAGCTAAAGCACCGTCCTGCCACCCAAACACACCTTTTATACCCGAACCCCCTCCCTTGCCTATGCAATGTCCAGGCAGGGTTGCACCATATCCGGGTGAATCAGCAAATCCCACAGTCCAAAGGGATGTGACCTCATTAGTCTCTGAGTCAGCACTAATAGTCCAATGTCCAATGTCCGAGTCCAGAAGAGGTTGCCTCACTTCCCCTGGAGACACCTGGAAGTTACATCACTCCCAGACTGACTCAGCATAGTCCTTCAGTAACTAGAACAAAGGTCACTTCACTTCCCGGAGAACTGGGACAAAGGTCAGCACCACCTCATGGCAGGCTGGAAACCTGAACTTCTTCCAAGCTCAGATTTCCCAGATCTGACATAACGTCCTTCTCCACCGCGTCCTCCCCCTGTAGAAATAAAACACTATTCAATCCTCAGGCGGAAGGGGCCCTACATATCTCTTTAAAAAACTACAGTGGAATGTAGGGTGAACCTTGCCTAGACTCTTTGGCAAAAGGAGGGTATAAGAGACTTTATTTGCTGCCTTTTCAACCCTGAAAGGTCCAATATATTTCGGGCTTAATTTTTTGGACGGGTATCCCAATTTCAAGTTCTGTGTGGACAACCATACCAGATCACCCTCTACATACTCCTCCCCTTCCTGTCTTCGTCGATCCCCAAACAGCTTGTACGTCCGTTGCGCTTTTCCTAAAGCTTCCGTCACTTCCCTCCAATCATCCCGCGCTCTCATTCTCCACTCACTCTTCTCTTCCCCTCCAACCTCCAACAATTGGGGCAAAGGAGCCATATCCTGGCCGTAAACCACCTCGAAAGGGGACTTTCCCGTGGAAGAATGCACCGAGCTATTATATGCCATCTCGGCATAGGCCAACAAATCCGACCAGTTATTCTGCTCCTTATTACTAAATATACGCAGATACCCTCCTAATGATTTTTGTGCTCTCTCCACGGCCCCATTGCAGCAAGGATGATAAGCGGTCGTAAGACGCCTTTGGGCCCCCAACACCTCCAGAAACCTCTCCCAAAACCGGGCAGTAAACTGAACCCCACGATCACTAAGAACCTGTTCCGGGCACCCATGTAATCGATACACATGCTGCACATATAACTCAGCCAGCCTCTCCGCTGATGGCAACCCTTTCAAAGGGACAAAATGAGCTTGTTTCGAAAACAAGTCTAATATAGTCCAAATATATCTGTACCCCCTACTAGAGGGCAACTCCCCCACGAAATCAGTGCTGACATGCGTCCATGGCCGCACTGGAGAAGCCACCACTTGAATCAACCCTTGCGGCTTAGCGGCAGACTCCTTGTTCCTAGCACAATCTTCACAACACTCCACATACTCCTTCACCTCCGCTCTCATACCTGGCCACCAATACCGCCTCTTTATGGCCAAAAGCGTCTTCGTGACTCCCCAATGACCAGCAGACTTATGATCGTGATTTAGCTGTAAAACCTTCCTCCTCACACCTCGAGGAACATACACTTTATTTCCCATAACCCATAAACCATTCAACATCTTGCATTCACCTTCATGGCCCTGCAACCACACATCACCTTCATAACCCTTCTGTAACTCCAAACACCACTCATCTACCACTCCTTCTTCCTTCTTCACCTCTCTCTCCCTCTGAGACCTCGTCTGCACCGCCAAACCCCAATGCTCCTTGGTAAACACCTCCTCTGATTTCTCCAAACAATTCTCTCCCACATCGGGATACCGGGACAATGCGTCTGCCACTACATTCTCTTTCCCCTTTATATGTTGCAACGAGAAATTAAACCGGGCAAAATACTGAGCCCATCTCACCAATTTGGGAGATAGCTTCTGAGGGTTCTTCAAATACTGGAGATTCTGGTGGTCTGTTAATACCACAAAAGGAAAAGCAGCCCCCTCCAGAAACTGACGCCACGTTTGTAAAGCACTCCTTACAGCGAAAGCCTCTTTCTCCCAAACGGGCCATTTCCTTTCCTGCTCCCCGAATTTTTTAGAAAAATATGCACACGGCCTCAAATTCCTCTGTTCATCTCTCTGCATTAGCGCCCCTCCATATGCCGAAGCGGAAGCATCACACTGTACAACAAAAGGCTTGTCTACATTTGGGTGCATTAACAGAGGACCACGGGTGAAAGCTCTTTTCAATCTCTCAAACGCCTCTTGACATTCCTTAGTCCAACCTAACTTAGCACCCGGGGACTTGGTTCTTTTCGACTCCCCCTTTCCCTTAGTCTTCAACAACTCCGTGAGCGGGAGAGTTATAGCTGAAAATCCAGGTATAAAAGTACGATAAAAGTTAGCCAGCCCCAGGAAAGCCTGCAACTGCCTACGGGTTTGCGGAGCCTCCCAATTCAACACATCCTCCACTTTAGCCGGATCCATAGCCACTCCACTCTCACTAATCATATAGCCCAGAAAATCAATCTGACTTTTCCCAAACTCACACTTAATCAACTTCACATACAAACTAGCTTGCCTCAACCTATCCAACACCTCTCGAACCAACTGAACATGCTCCTCCCTAGTACGCGTCACAATCACGATATCATCCAAATATACAAAAAAAAACCTTATACAAAAGGGGGTGTAGCACCTCATTTATAAGCTGCATGAAAATACCGGGGGCTCCCGCTAAACCGAATGGCATCACGGTCCATTCGAATAGCCCGAGGGGGCAAGAGAAAGCAGTCTTCCATTGATCACTTTTTTCACCCGCACCATATGAAACGCGTCAATCAGGTCCAACTTAGTGAAAAATCTACCGCCCCCTAGCTGGCCCAACAAGTCCTTAATCAAGGGCAAAGGATAACAATTCGTAGTGCTGATAGCATTCAACCCCGATAATCAATACACAATCGTAACCTCCCATCCTTTTCTCCCGAAACAAGACTGGCGCCGCAATAGGGGATTCAGATCTCTGGATAAACCCCTTCTCCAAATATCCATCAATCTGTTCCCTCTAAGCCACCTTCTCCTGCACCGTCATAGCATATATTTTCGGCTTAGGCATGATAGCCCCCTCCTTAACTTCTATACTACATTGTACATTGCGGAAAGGGGGAGACTTTGGGCCAATATAGGGTTAAACACATCTGCATAATCCCAATATTCTACAGGTACCCCCTGTACCTCGCCCAGGACTCCTTTCCCCACACTAGGATCACATTGCACCTTCCCAGTCTTCCAATCAATTTTGGGGTTTACTTGCTCTAACCAAGGCAGTCCTAATACCACTTCATGACCCTTAATGGGAGCCACTACAAAATCTATACCTTCTTTCCAATGTCCCACCCGACCTTTTAAATCCTTAGTACCCAAAAAATGGTCCACCCTTAATAGATGACCCGTCTAACTGAGTAAAAGTTACAGATGTTGCCAGGGTTTTCGTTTCCCCACCCAAATCCCCTACTAACTTCAGGGACATGATGTTTTCCGAACACCCACAATCAACCAATGCTTTTTTCTCAATGATCTCCTTCCCCTTAAATAAACCCAGGGTGCATTGTACACTTGGGAGACTCACCCCAACACTTTTTAAATCTGTATTGTCCACAAAAGCCGCCCTAGAGGATGCCACTTTAATCGGATCAGAACGGATCGGATCCGGCACCTGCTTCTGCCGGCACTGGGACGCAAAATGACCCGGCTGAGAACAGATGAAACAAAGGCCACGTCCCATTACGGGTTTCTTCATAGCACTGGTTCTGCCATCGCCACCACCACGTCTGGGCTCTCCTCCCTGAAATCGTCCTCCAGCAAAACTGCGTCCCGAACCTCTGGACCTTGTCGACTGGAACCGTCGTCGCTGCACCTGGGCCAAGATCCCCTCCACGCTGCCAGCTAATTGGATCCAACCATCTACATCACCCGGATCACCTCGATGCAGGCACCACTCTAGGATTTCCTTCCGCAGGCCATCTTTAAATAATTCAAGCAATGTAGCCTGGGACCACTCAGCAACCTTGCCAGCCAATCCCATAAATTCCTCCGCATATTCTGTAACTGAACGGGATTCCTGGGATAAACAGCGCAGCGCTTCCTTAGCCTTTATCCTCTCCAAAGGATCACGGAAGCGATTTCGAATGGCTTGCAAGAAGGCCCGGACCGATGTTAAACATGAATCGCTACGATCATGGCACTGCACATACCATTCAGCGGCCCTTCCTTTAAACACTCCTCCAATGGCTCGAACTCTGCTACCATCACTGGGGTAGAGATGACCGTAATCTTCCATATGGTCCTTCACTGCAGCAATAAAGAAGGCCACCTTGCAAGCTTCCCCTTCAAACTCCACCCGCAAGGGTTCTTTCTTCAGCCGTCCTCCAAACTCCTGGGATTGTACTCTCCTCCCCTGAGGAACCTCAAGCCTTGGGACTCCTCTTCCCATTCCTGCCGACTGCAGGGGGCGACTCACCGGGACCGGATTTACTTCTGATGCAGGATGACCACCATCCGTCCACACTCCCATGGGAGATCTAGGATGTTCAGCTGCTGACGGTCCGCCATCCATCCAAGAATAAAAAGTGAAGTCTCCTCCTCCCGGTGCACTCCACGCCGAATCCACTGGCTCTCTCCTGGACATAGCCCGAGACATCCTTCTCATGGTATGCTCCATTGCCTCCATTCTACACCTCATCACCGCCAATTCCGATAGCGATTCAGGTTCCGTGGTCTCACTACCACACTCCTCCAGATCCACCTGAGCTGGGGCACTCTTCCCCACAGCTTCTCTGGTCCTGCCCTCTACTGGATCCACCTGAGCTGGCCCTTCTTTCAGCGCAGCTTCTCTGGTTCCTCCGGTCCTCCGGACATCCATCTGGATGGGGCCTCGCTGCCCCCTTCCTCTGGATTCACCTCTCAAAGAGCTCACCTGAGCGTCCCACAATCTCTCCGCTTCTCTGAGCTCGTCCACCTGAGCTGACGCACCATACGCCGTCGCTTCTCTGGACCCGTCCGGGAACCCCACTTGGTCAATGGTATTCCACTCCCATTCCATGGTTCTCCGGACCTCTTCAGGAGCAATATTCCACATATCGATATACTCCTCTTCCTTCCAAGCCAACCTCTCCATTGCTGGGAAAGTTGAATGGGGCTTTAGCTTCTGTAATGACGCTCCAATTTCGGTAAGGATCACGCGTAGATAGAAGCACGGTCCAACACGATTTTATTGCAGGTACAACACTTGTAAAGCTAAAGCACCGTCCCGCCACCCAAACACACCTTTTATACCCGAACCCCTCCCTCGCCTATGCAATGTCCAGGCAGGGTTGCACCATATCCGGTGAATCAGCAAATCCACAGTCCAAAGGGATGTGACCTCATTAGTCTCTGAGTCAGCACTAATAGTCCAATGTCCAATGTCCGAGTCCAGAAGAGGTTGCCTCACTTCCCTGGAGACACCTGGAAGTTACATCACTCCCAGACTGACTCAGCATAGTCCTTCAGTAACTAGAACAAAGGTCACTTCACTTCCCAGAGAACTGGGACAAAGGTCAGCACCACCTCATGGCAGGCTGGAAACCTGAACTTCTTCCAAGGTCAGATTTCCCAGATCTGACATGAAGTAAGATGGAATTTGAACAAGGGCACAGAGAGCAAAAGAAACACCACAAGGATGTTAACCCTTCCCTATGCCGTCCTCTATCTATCTATCTATCTATCTATCTCTGAAGTTACACTTCAAAATGTACGTGTTCCAACCTACATACAAATTCAACTTAAGCACAAATCCACAGAACCTATCTTGTTTGTAAGCTGGGCACTGCTTGTAATCTGATTTGGCAAATGGGAAAATAATGTGAAGTATTTGAATTGTATAACAAGGCCTGCCATTTCTGACAATAACTGCAATCTGGGCCCCATCTACACTGACGATTTAATGCAGCTTCAAGCTATCTCCAAAATACACTAGCTAGACAATGCATGCCACAAAACTCTACTGCAGCATGCTTTAAGCCCAGCAATTGGACACAAGCAAAGTCATCTGAATCTCTGAAATGAAACCTTTAAGGCACATCAGCATGCTGTAAAAGAAACCACACCACACTGCAAAATCAACTCCACAGAATGTGAATAACTGTGGAGGCGCCCTAAGTGCACCAATGATGTGCACATGCACATTTCAGAAGGGGGGGGGGATGAAAAAAAATCATTTCCTAGAGATATCAGTTTGAGGTCAGCCTCCATCAAGGCCTCAAACAGGTTCCAGTGTTTACCATCTATTCAATCTGAACAACAAAATGCATTCTTCAATACTGGTTTCAAACTGACCTGTCATAAGTAGTCAGTGTAGATGCGCTTATAGTAGCTAGTTCCTGTTGTTCTTAAATAAAGCTTTACTGTCTCAAAGTGAACTTATTTTCTGAAAAGGAGAGGGTCTGTATCTGATATTAAAGCCATTTTAATCGTATTTAAATTTTCATGCTCTACGAAGATTTAATTATGTTTTAAAATTTGTATACTCATATTTGCATGCATTTGCTTTGTTTTCAATTTGCATTGTGTTATGTTTGCTGTTAGCTGCCTTGAGTCCCTATATCAAGATAAAAATGGGATAAAAATAGTGTAAATAAATAAATTGGCCAACCAAAATGTCTTACAATTATATGTTGTGCGTGTTTTGATTGTCTGCAACTAATATTCAGCACTGAAAAAGCCACACCTGCTGTGACAAGAAAAAGCAAGGCAACTGTGGGCTCCAGAAATTAAAATATATTTTGCAATTAGATTCTTCTCCTTGTAGGTGCGCCTCTTGTGCTGTATGACAGCAGGTTATGTGGGTACAGTGGTGGTAAAGAAAAATACGTGATTTGCAAAAACAAGCGCATGTTTCAACTGACCTGTTTTTCATTTTCATCCTCCAGTTTCAGCCTGTCTTCTATGCAATTCCTGGCCTGAAGGAAAGCCTTCCTCTGTGCCCTTTCTGTCAAAATTCTCACAAAGACTCCATACAAATTTACACTGACAAAAAGGATAGCATTGGCCACAAGCTGTAAGAGAAGAAGAAGGGAACAAAAGAGATATATTATAACACAGGCATTTTCAAACATTGTCATGAAACAATAATTCTAAATAAAATGGAATATATTGTCGAAGGCTTTCATGGCTGGAATCACTGAAGTGTTGTGTGGTTTCTGGGCTGTATGGCCGTGTTGAAACCACACAACACACTAGAGTTTATTGTTTTTATGTAGTATGATTGCCACATAACTTTCATGGATAGTATGGACCTTTATTGCTACTGAGGAAGGCCTTTGATCTAGCCAGGCTACTTTTTTTCTCCATTGGTAATTGTCCTGCAGAGTAAGAGTATTTTCTCCTGCTACTCCAAATCCTTTTAACTGGAGAGGCTGGGCACTGACATTTGTCTGCCATTCAATTGTGTACTCTGTTGTTAGAACTATAGTACTCAAGAATACAGTTGTTTTGTACTCATGGATTCAATAACTGAAAATATTTTTCAAATAATCCAAAAATCTTGATTCTGCCATCTCATATATGATATATCCTCTTTGGGGGGGGGGGGGTGTTCCTGAAATCTAAAATCAATGGATATCAAAGGGCTCACTGCATTGTGGCTTACATTTAATTTGATGAGGTAACTGATCCAAAAACACACTCTTTCTTTAAGAAGTTTGATAAAAATTATCAGTTATTAATTGGATAACTGAATCAACTGAAATTATCAAGTTACTCTGGCAATGCTGTATCTATGACAAGAAAGGTGTAGCACAGCAGTTCTCGTTTGTGCCTGGAGGGCAGGGGACAGGACCTGGGGTCCCGTTAGCATTAGAACCAGCCGTGCTAGAACAGGATTCTGAGGATGAGCTAGATGACTGGGGTGAAGGGCAGCTTTCCCCGCAAGAGCCTCTTTCGCCCACAGAGAGCTTGGCCTGGGAAGAAATGTGTTTTGGTCCAAGGATGATTCAGATCACCAGGTGCAGTCTGATAGCGATCCGGGAGTTATGAACACCCGGGAGGGAGATCTTCCCAGGAGCCCCTGAGGAAGATATGGAAGAAAGCGCATGGGAAATGGCTAGGGAGGAAAGCTCTCAGGGAGATAGCAACACAGCTGCCGAGAGACAAGGTCGAACCTTTGATAGGAGACGGAACATCGAGACTAGTAGGAGGGGTTGGTCCCGGGCCCTAGATCGGCCGAGGTCCGTCAGCAGGGATTGGAGACGAAGAAGCCTAGAGCGTCGAGGACCTCGGCCGAAGGATTAAGTATAGGATCTGTGGGAACGAATCCTCAGTTCTCCGGCCACGTCTTACCTGAATAGGCGTGAAGCGGAGTGGGACCACAAGCTAAGCCGTGGTCAACAAGCCTTGCCTTGCCTTGCCTTGCCTTGTTTCCTGATCCGCATTGGTTTGCGGAGCCTTGCCCTGTTTCCTGATCCGCATTGGTTTGCGGAGCCTTGCCCTGTTTCCTGATCCGCATTGGCTGCGGAGCCTTGCCAAGCTTTTTGCCTAGTTTGCTACGTTATCTTGGACATTCTTACTTTGAACCTTTTGGACTATATCATCTCATATTGGACTATATTCTTTGGAACTGTTTTTATATTCAATAAAGTAGTTAGCCTTCAGTACGTCTCTGTGTGTGTGATTAAGGGGCCAGTAAGTCCGTGATCGTGACAAAAGGTCTGCCACATTACACAGCCTGGCATGTTCCATCCTTGATCCTATTGCCCACAGGTCTTTCTTGCCTGCTATTAAGAAGTTAATTATTTGTCCTTAGTTAATATGCTAGATGACAAATGATAGGACTTTAAAAGAAATGGGGGAAAGTGCAATGGATGCAGCTTTTGCTGATACATCACAGGCTGAGCATCTCTTATCTAGAAATCTGAAATTCAAAGTACTAAAAAATCCATGAGTGGCCGAAATAGTGAAACTTCTGCTTTCGAATAGTTCAGTGAGTACAGACTTTGCTTCAGGCACAAAATTATTTAAAATATTGTATAAAATTATCTTCATGCTATGTGTAAAAAGTGTATAGTAAAGGCAAAAGTTGTCCCCTGACATTAAGTCCAGTCGTGTCTGACTCTGGGGGTTGGTGCTCATCTCCATTTCACAGGGACATCTCATTTTCTTGTACGGGTGAAGTGACTACACATCAAAAAATGGCAGCACCATGCTTGTCTGAGGATGCCTAGTAGGAATCTCCCAGCAACATGTCCTGCCCTCCCGCAATCCATCCCTCAATTTGACTGCAAACCCAATGTTGAGCACAGGGCACACAGTACATACGCACCATAGGAAATTATGTCACTCTGATTTTGTTACAATGTATTCAACTGGTGCCCTTTTCATTCTTAGCTAAATATTAGCTGCAATACGTAAAGAGAAAGTAAGTTAGTCAAAAGTAATTCCCGATTTCCATTACCAGCTAATGTTAATAGTGATACTCAGAATGTTTCCTCAAATTAAAACATAGATCAAACTCATATCTTTTGAAATATTACTGTTCCCATGATGGTTAAACAGAGGAATGCTTTAGAGAGAAAGAGTGCGTGTCTGCATGGCAGAAAATATTTTCTTAAAAGATGCATCACATGTAAGCTGACATCAAAGGGAATATTTTTCCCAGTCCGAGTAGAAGTGTTGTGACAAAGAAAACATATTGAAGCTCATATTTTAGTATTATTAAAATCCAAAGTGGATTTTTCTGTGGAGGCTAGAAAGGGATTTTGCTTCATATATATATATATATATATATATATATATATATATGTGTGTGTGTGTGTGTGTGTGTGTGTGTGTGTGTGTGTGTGTGTGGATTTTTTTCTA
Source organism: Anolis apletophallus (assembly GCA_030556195.1). Taxonomy (NCBI): domain Eukaryota; kingdom Metazoa; phylum Chordata; class Lepidosauria; order Squamata; family Anolidae; genus Anolis; species Anolis apletophallus. The sequence goes on along the minus strand of JARBWK010000008.1, from coordinate 83,459,543 downwards.
TGCCCTTAAATAATGTTTTGCAGTGACTTTACCTCTCCTTGACTTTTTTCCAGTTATCACAATGATACTATTCCTTGATATGTGTTATCTGAGGAGAGAAGTATAAATTGCTTGCAGCTCAGTAGTAGATAGGTCAAATAAATTCATCAGCTACTCTGATGCCTCTCCCTCGAGATGGGTAGTGAGGTATCTGACTTTGCCAGCTTCAGACAGGAAAGTAGGCTTCCATTCCACCCTAAACATTGTGATTTGTCTGAAGAAAAATGGCAATCTCTCAGCTCTCTCACTGAAAGTAACTCCCAAGCACCTACCACCATACAGGAGAGAGTCAGACAGGTTTAGAATCAAGCGTCCAATGAGATGTTTGAGCCTCCAATGACACAGACCCCGATGGCTGGTTTCTGCCCTCCTTTTTTAGCATAAGAATATGCAGGAAGAATTCTATCTTAGTCTTCATGCTAGAACTTCTCCTGATGTTGCTGCATCTCGGCCTCCCACTCATCTGCTTCCGAACTTCTTAGAGCAAAAATTTCCCGAACTGTACATTCTATTCCATTAGATGGACTTTCTTCCATTATTTCACAAGAGGTGATTCCACTCAATCCCACTGCAATTGGCTACCTAACTATGGGGAAACCCAGAGTCCAAAAGTCACTAGAGGTCACCACCTTCATCTTGCACCTTGATTTTTCTTCCAGAGGAGCATCACATGTCTCTCAGCTTTCAACTCTATGTTCAATGGTCTGGTCATCTCTTTCCAGCTGCTTAGATGCAGTTATTCAAAAGCGTGGTGTTCTGACAATCTATAATGTAGTCAAACTCCATTTCAGAAACACAAGCTTTCAACTGATGGCTTAATTCAAGAAACAAAAAGTGATCAGAGAAAACAACTGTTGTAATAAACTGAAAACATTTGAGTTTTACAGAGTTGTATAGCACAAAGTAGTTCAGGTAATTCCACAAATTTTCCTCCCATTCACCAACAACCCAAAACGTTTTGTTTTCCCACACCTTACTCCCTATTGCTTGCTCTCATTACCCCAATTTTCTAGGGAAATAATCCCTCTTCCCGTCATCACCAGCTATGTAGCGTTTTCTGTCATCCTACGTTACAAAACATAAGCAAAAGCATGGTAGCTGGGCATTCAGGACCTATGCTCCTAACAGATGCCTGTTTCCAGAGTAACTGCCCCACTCCATGTTGTCATTGGCCAGGTAGAAGAAGAAAGAAGTATGGTTTGACTTGGCAGCTGGAGCTTTCCAACCTTCCCTGAGACAATAGAAGCAGATGCATTTTGGCTTTTCCCTCCTCTGACATCTGCTTTTTCACTAGATTTGTAAAAAGATCCCAAATCTTACTCCTTTTTGCTTTTTCCTCATCAAATTTCTAAGAGTGGTAAAGCAAGAGCTCCTTGGGAAAACATTTAGCTAGCTCCCTTTCTGCATAAATAGAAATTATGACAGCAGCAAAGAGTTTCAAATTTGGGAATTTTTCAGATTTTGGATTTCTGGAAAGGGAAGACCGAACCTGTACTCCAGTTTTTCTGTAGGAAAAGCTGAATTGTATCATTTGCTTTGCCTTGCTTTTCTCTTTAGCAAATACAATTTTCAGGCAAACAAACAAACAAAACAAAATAATGTCCTTTAGAAAGAAACTCAAAACCTGGTTATGGGACCAAGCATTTGAACAGTAGAGGCAGTAATCAAGAATGAGACCAAATTTATGTGAATGAGAGTGGACTATGATTTTAAGCCTGCATGATTTTAAACAAATGTTTTAGTAATTTAATGCTTGATAAATTGTTTTAATTGCTATTGTTATTTATTACTGTTGTAGGCATTGAATGAATGCCTGTTGTGAAACCGCCCTGAGTCCCCCTCCGGGGGTGAGAAGGGCGGAATACAAATATGTGAAATACATAAATAATTAATAAATCCCTTTCTGATCTCTACAAAATTATCCACTTTGAATTTTAATGTGTGTGTTAAGACACAAATGGTTTTAGTTTTTGATTCTGCCTGTTTCATCATTTTAAACCTTGACAAAATAGCTTGCCATGGGCTTTCATCATCCAACGCAGGACCTTTCAGAAAGCTGATACTGTTGTAATTGTTCAGTTCTGACAACAAATGCCACATGTAGGTTGTTTCTGCTGTTTGTTAACAAATAAAGTACTATGCATGACAGTGAGACTTTTCCTTGACACAAACAGTTAGAAGCTGTTTAGAAATGACTTGAAGACTCTTTTGTAATGTGTTGACATGAAATCTGTCTCATGGAATAGCATGCTATGGAACCATGAGTCAGCTCCTATTGCCATGTAGGAACTTCTTACAGCTACTACATTACAAAGAATGGACAGAACACTATCAACATGAAGGAATAAGATGTCTACAGGTGCTATTTATGAAGTAGGTTGAGTTGCCAGGAGAACTGTCCAGACAACATGTGATAATTCTTTAGAAGCAGGTATACTAGTGGAACTATAATAACAGAATTGCAAGCAATGTTATTGGATATGTTTTTTCCTGACATGTCTATGAATAAATTTGTTCCGATTTTCTTGTTCCAATTTATTTTTGATCCCCACAAGCTGCTGATGTGCTGGTGTTGTATGTGCTTTCCCGGGGGGAGGGGGGGAGGTGTCCGTATGACCTGCTGGGCTTTCTACTTTAAAAAAGTAAAGTAACTCTCCCAGCGTCCATTCCCCCTTCTCTGGATCTCTTTTGGATTGTTCCATGTCAGAACCAATTACATTGCAAGGAGTAGCCTTCGGGGGATCACACAAAATTACAAGGTTATGAGTAGGAAACTGAAGGGTCTTGATGCCCGGGTTGTCATTTTGTCTCTCCTCCCAGTTCAAGGACAAGGCTTAGGAAGGGAGGAAAGGATAATAGAAGGGAATATTTAGCTTTGCAAATTGTGGTACCCGGAATGATTTGGCTTCCTGGACCATGATGTAAAGAAACTGAGCTTCTGGCAAAGGGTTGGCAGGAACATTTTAAAACTGAATTATCTGGGGGAAGGGAGACAGTATTTGTGTAGTCAGCAGTTTAACAGGGGAGAAGAAAGAACTGGGCAAAAAGTACAAAAACTGAACAAAGAGAAGGAAAAAAAATAAGTAAACAGCTGGGGGGGGGGTGGCCCATGGCTTTTGGTGTCTCTACACTAATGCACAAAGCATGAAAAATAAACAATATGAACTTGAATTATTATACTAGAAAGCAAATGTGATATAATTGGCATCACTAAAACCTCATGGGACAAGTCTCATGATTGGAATGTAGTAAGAGAGGGTTATATAGACCAGGGCTGTCCAACTTCTACCGGCCCAGGGGCCTGAATTCCGGTCACTGATGACCTGGGGGGCCGTAGGGTCTGCCCCCGCCTCCGCCCCCGGCTTCGCCCCCTCCCCCGGCTCCGCCCTCTCCCCCGGCGCCCTCTCCCCTCTCCCCTTATTTTTATTTAATATTAAATATATTTAATTCCATCCTCCCCTCTCTCCCTTATTTTTATTTAATATTAAATATATTTAATTCCATCCTCCCCTCTCTCCCTTATTTTTATTTAATATTAAATATATTTAATTCCATCCTCCCCTCTCCCCTTATTTTTATTTAATATTAAATATATTTAATTCCATCCTCCCCTCCCCCTTATTTTTATTTAATATTAAATATATTTAATTCCATCCTCCCCTCCCCCTTATTTTTATTTAATATTAAATATGTTTAATTCCATCCTCCCCTCTCCCCTTATTTTAATGTATCCCATCTCCCCTTATTTCATCTTTAAATATATTTAATTTTATATTTAATACATGAGGGGAGATGGGGGAGGGAATGAGGAGCCCCCTGAGGAGCCCCCTACTTTGACCTACCTTTTCCAAACGCGCAGGATCCAGGAGTACCCGGACGACGAGAGAGGCGACGACCGACTGAGTCGAAGAAGGGCCTAATCGCGTCTGTGGGCCTCAGCGATCCAGTAGTAGAGTAGCCGAAGAGTATCACGAGAATACGCAATCCACATGGGATTTCGCTGTTAACACTGGCGTGATCTCGCTTTGACAGCGAAATCCTGTGTGGATTGCGTATTCTTGCGATACTTGCTCCGAACCCGGAAGTAGGTATTTTTTTTAAAAAAATTATTTATTTTATTTTTCAATTTTTATTTTTTATTAAAAAGCTTAGGGGGCCGTAGGGAAGGGGCCTGGGGCCGTATACGGCCCCCGGGTCGCCAGTTGGACAGCCCTGATATAGACCAAACAGTAAAGGAGAACTAGTTGCATTGTATATTAAGAATATTTACACCTGTAAGGAGGTTCAAGACATAAATCCTGGAAGCCAGGTTGGGAGTATTTGGGTAAAAATTAAGGGGGAAAGAAACATCAGGGATGTCATGGTGTGGCCTATTATAGACCTCCAAGTCAGACTTAAAACTTAGATGATGCCTTCCTAGAACAGAAACTACATATTCAAAAAGGAAAGATGTGGTGGAAACGGAAGATTTCAACGACTTTGATATTTGTTGGCAGACAAACTCTGCCAAGAATAACAGGCCCAAAAAATTCTCTACTGGCCTTGCAGACAATTTCACGGTCCAGAAAGTGGAAGAGGCTACAAAGGGATAAGCTATTTTCGATATAATCATAATCAACAGTGATGATCTGGCAGGAAATGGCTGTGTTCTTCTAAAGTTTGTTATACAGCAAAAAGGGGAAGTCAAACATAGGCAGAAACACATTCTAGACTTTAAGAAAACGGACTTCAGTAAACTTAGGGGAAAACTGAGCATGATGCACATGAATACTGAAAGAGAAAGGAGTTTGCGATATATAGGAGTTTCTGAAAAGTGAAAAATTGGAGGTACAATTTCAAACAGTTTCAATGAGGAGTTAAAATAAGAGGTGTTGAAAGAAACCAGAAAGAAATAAGTGATGTATTTAAATACTTTTATTTGGATTTTTACTCATCAGAACTAGAGAAAAGCATAAATGTGCAGGATCCTTTATATCAATGCCAGCCTGACATCAATACCAGGAAAGATTCTAGAGCAGATCATTAAATATGCAGTCTGTAAGCATTTAGAAAGGAATGCCATATTCACAAAAAAAATCAAGCCGGGTTTCTCAAAAACACATCGTGCCACATAAACTATATCTTTCTCATTTTTATAGAGTTACAACCTTGATAGATTTATTTATTCAGTTTTGTATGCCGTCTTTTCCCGAGGGATCAGGACGGCTTACAAAGAGTATAAAAACACACTTTAAAACAACAACAAAAAATTAAACTCTTAGTTAAAAACTATAAAACTATTTACAGCTGGTTAACCAAATCAGACCTCAAAAGCCTGCTGGAATAAAAACGTCTTGCTTGCTCTGCGGAACTTTGTTAAATCTCTCAAAGTTTGCACATCTTCTGGCAGAGCGTTCCAAAGAGTTGGAGCTATGATCGTAAAGGCTGTCTTGTCGATGTTAGCCGATATGAGCGGCAGCTAGGAATCATCAAAAGATTTTGGTCAATGTAGCGCAAGGACCAGAACCTCCCTAGTCAGATAGGAAGCCAGTCACCTAGCCTGCTGGAGTTGGAAAAAAGCCACTTTGCTGGCATTGGAGACCTGAGCCACCATTGATAGCCGGGGGTCCAGCAGGACTCCCAAGCTCTTCACAGAGGACGACGGACACAGGGGTACACTGTCAAGGGTAGGCAACTGAACAATCCCTCCACCAGGGTGACCCAGCCACAAGATTTCCGTCTTTGCCGGGTTCATCCTCAACCTGCTAGCACGCAGCCATCCAGTCACAGCTTCAAGGCACTGTTGGAAATTATGAGGTACAGAGACCAGCCGGCCGTCCATTTGCATAACAAGCTGAGTGTCATCAGTGTACTGGTAACACTCTAGTCCATAGCTCTGAACCAGTTGAGCGAGAGGTCGCATATAGATGTTAAAAAGCAGGGGGGAGAGAATGGCCCCTTGGGGAACTCCACAAAAAAGTGGAGACCTCCCGGAAACCAGGTCTCCCCTTTCCACTCGCTGTCCCCGATCGTGGAGAAAGGAGGACAGCCATTTGAGGACTGTCCCCCGAACTCCAGCTACGGTGAGATGGTGGGTCAATAGATTGTAGCCAACCGTATCAAATGCTGCCATTAGATTTAATAACACAAGCAGCGCCGATCCACCTCGGTCAAGCTGGCATCGGAGCTGATCTGTGATGGCCACCAACATGGTCTCTGTCCCGTGCCCGATACAGAAGCCGGACTGGAAGGAGTCAAGCCAGGCTGTGTCCTCCAAAAACTGCTGCAGCTGCTCTGCTATTGCCCTCTCAATTTCCTTACCCAGGAACGAAAGATTAGACCGAATGATCTAAGTCCGGTTTTTTCAGCAGCAGACATACCACAGCCTCTTTCAGCTTCTCTGGAAATGTTCCTTGCTCAAGGGAACTATTTATAATGTTCATCGGAGAACCTCGTAACCCCTCCCGGCAGGCCTTGACCAGCCAAGAGGGGCATGGATCAAGGGAGCAGGTGGTAGGCCTAACTGCAGTCAAGATTCTGTTGATAGCTTCTGCGTCCAGCAAGGTGAAACGGTCAAGGGTAGGCCCGGCAAGTGGCCACGGGGCCTCGAGTTCACCCACTGTATCAACTGTGGTGGGAAGGTCATGATGGAGTGCCAGAATCTTGTCTGTAAAAAATCCCTGAAAAGCTTCGGCAGAAATGACCAGATCATTCTCTTTTTGGACGGTAGGGACCGTCGTCAATGACCGAATTATCCTGAATAATTGAGCCGGGCAGGAAACAGCAGATGCTATTAAAGAAGCATTATAAGATTGCTTTGCTTCGATGATAGCATGCTCATAGGTCTCCAAAAATGACCTATAAGCTGATTTTGACCGTTCTTCACAGAACCTCCGCCACACTCCCTGAAGGGAATGCTGTGGATGTAGCATATCTCGATTTCAGTAAGGCTTTTAACAAGGTCCACATGATAAACAATACTAATGTTATATGGACTGGGAATTGGTTATCTGACTAAAACCAAAGGGTTCTTACCAATGGCTCTTCTTCATCCTGAAGAGAAGTGACCAATGAAGTGCCACAGGGTATTGTCTTGGGCCCAGTGCTATTCATCTTTATCAGTGACTTGTACAGTGGAATAGAGGAAATGCTTATGAAATTTGCAGATGATGCCAAATTGGGAGGGACAGCTAATACCCCAGAGGAAATGATCAGAACCCAAAATTTCCTTAACAGATTAGAGAGCTGGGTCAAAACTGACAAAACAAATTCCAACAAGAAGAAATAGACAGCACTACATTTAAGCAATAAAAATGAAGTGTACCGATATAGGATAAGTGCCATCTGCTTGAAAACAATGCACATGAAAGGGATTTCAGTATCTTTGTAGACCACAAACTGAACATGTGTCAACATTATCTATTTTTTCTCATAACTTCCAAATTTTATCTAGAAACATATTTAGCATACTGATTTTGTTACATTCCTTTATTCCATCTGTACCCAAACAGCAGAATTATTTTCTTAACAAATTTCACAAAATGAACTACTTGAAATTCATAATAATATAACAACTTTATTTCTGGAATAATATTTTCTGTTATTAAATTATTTCTGGAGTAGCTGATATGTCTTCCTAAGTATAAGGAATAGTCTTTTTCTTCAGGATATAATTTCCTCTAAGCATCTACTAGTTTTTTTTGTTACTGTTGTTTAGGAGAGAAAGTATTTTACACACCTCCTTATCATTTATTTTATTCCTAGCAGAGCTATCTAGCTTCTTGACCATTATATAGTTAGTATCTCCTTCTATGGTTATTGATCTATCTTTGAATTGCTCAATTTCTTCCATATTTGCTTGACAAATTTTTCTTTGTTTTTATTTCCAGCACAGTGTTACAATTCTCCTCTTTATTTTACCAGTTACAAATCTTTATCTCTCTCTTGTTTCTTTCTTTCGGTTACTTTAAAAGAACAAACTTGAGATAATGACATGGTCATGTCTCTATGTTGCCCATTTCAATCTGTACTCAATTCTTCTGCAAAATAAGATTGAGCTAAAACTTTTTTACTCACTTTCCTCATATACTTCTGGTCTTCACAGAGTTCCAAACACTGTTTGGATGGCAACACTAATATAGTAACATTTAAAGAAACTAAATATATCCTTTCTTAGTGATCTCAATTTTATTATAATATATCACTTGAACTTTCTTACTTAATCTAAGTAATTGTCTTACCAGATTTGATTCATTGCTAACTAGTGTTCCCATCCCAATAAATGACAGGGTGCCTTTATTAATTCCTTGTTCAATCCCCCTCTCCTCCACCTATCTTTTCACCAATACTGGTAAAGAGACCACAGACTTCCCACTTGTAAAATTACAAGTGCACCAATGTTTGCTTAATTTTGTAATTCCCACTCCAGAATAGACAGGAAGGAACCAGCTATAGAAAAAAGACAAGTCAGTCTCTTAACGTCTACCTTCATCTTAGAAATATCTAGAAATAACTACTACTCCAATTAAATAATCTAACTACCATCTATATACATAAAATGTAATGTTCGTTTGTGGGATTAACATAACTCAAAAACCACTGGACAAATTGACATCAAATTTGGCCACAATACACCAACTAAACCAATGTATGTCCTTCACTCAAAAAAAAAAATTAACTGGAAAGAACTTAAAACCCTCACAAAGCTAAATGACTATACAGAGCATGCAGGAGGGGGAAAACCCCCAACAGCTGAGAGAGGTGGCTTGAGAGAGGGAGGGAAAGGTGGCCCGTATATCCCTCTCGCTACCCCCTGCCTCTCCCTTCCCAAAGGATTGAGGGGGGAGAGACACCCTCCTCCAGATCCATCCCTCCCCTTCCTTTCCTTTCCCTCTTGGCTGCCTGGGACTCAGGGCACTTGGGTTGGCAGCATGGACTCGCTTCCACCAGGCTGCTGGGAACTCACATGGGAGAGATTAAGAACATAAGAACATAAGAAGAGCCATGCTGAATCGGACCTCAGCCCATCTAGTCCAGCATTCTGTATCACACAGTGGCCCCCAGTTGTACACGCGGATCTCGAGCAGAAGGAGGGCAAAACCCTGACCTGCTCCCGACCCCCACAACCAGTACCCAGGGAAATCCTGCCTACCTCAACCAACTCCGAGGTGGCACTTGAATGTCCTTTTCAGTAACTACCGATACACTTGGTATCCATGAATCTGTCTAATCCTGCCTTGAAGTTGTTCAGGCTGACAGCTGTCACAACCTCTTCTGGAAGTGAGTTCCATAACCCAATGACCCTCTGGGTGAAGAAATATTTCCCTTTATTAGTCCTAACTTTCCTACCTTGGAGCTTCAGGGAGTGCCCTCTAGTCCTAGTGTTTTGTGACAAAGAAAATAATTTTTCTTTATTCACCTTTTCTATCCCATGCATGATTTTATACACTTCGATCAAGTCACCTCTTAAACGCCGTCTTTCAAGGCTGAAAAGACCAAGGCGTTGCAACCTGGTTTCATAAGGGAGCCGCTCCATCCCTTGGATCATTCTTGTTGCCCTTTTCTGTACCTTTTCCAGTTCCGTTATATCCTTCTTAAGGTGCGGAGACCAGAATTGTATGCGCAGTACTCCAAATGTGGCCTTACCATCGATTTGTAGAGAGGTAATACAACATTTGCTGACCCATGTTCGAGTCCCTTTCTGATCATGCCTAGCATAGAATTTGCTTAGTTCACTGCTGCAGCGCACTGGGTTGACATCCTCATTGAGCTGTCCACCAAGACCCCAAGATCCCTTTCCTGGTTTGTCTCGGAAAGCTTTGACCCCATCAGTTGATAAGTGTAGTTGGGGTTCTTTGCCCCGATGTGCATGACTTTACACTTGTTTAGGTTAAAATGCATTTGCCACTTTGTTGCCCATTCACTCAATTTCGAGAGATCTTTCTGGAGCTCTTTACAATCAGTTTCATTTTTAACTACCTGAACAATTTAGTGTCGTCTGCAAACTTTGCTACCTCAGAATTCACTCCTACATCCAGATCATTAATGAATAAATTAAAAAGTAACGGACCCAAAACTGAACCTTGGGGTACGCCACTTCCCATACACAAACACACACAGATTCTGTGTGTGTTTGTGTATGTGTAGGAACACACACCCCTATATGCACATACGTATCTCTACATACTTGAACTCCCAGAAAGCTCACCCATATTGAATTATGGGAAGGAATTCTGGGAAATAAAGTCCAGTATTCAAAGAAATGACAAAAATAGGAAATGCACACAAAGTGAGTTAGGAAAGGCTGTCCAGGAAGGCACAATCAAAATACTTCTGAAAGATTTTTTTTTTACTTTATAGCAAACCCTGGGCTATAATATCTACATTAATAATATCTATATATCTAGCATAATATCTATATCTATATATATATGTGTGTGTGTGTGTGTATGTGTGTGTATATATATATATATATATATATATATATATAAAGGGAAGTGGTCGTGCAACGAGGCAAATGCACGCCAAAACTACATTTCCCACACACACACAAAACACAGGCCCACTCATCCGCACCCCGAGGTACAAACTCCACCCACTGAAACACCCCGAAACACAACACAAAACCCCCAAAACATCCCCCAAAACACTACATTACTACGCATGCGCAACCCCATACACAAAAAATGGCCACCATAAAAACATCACAATACCAAGCATACACAACATCCGACACCATGCCCCCCTCCTCCGCCGCTTAAAAGAAAAAAAACCTGACACCAAGGAGACGACATCCTCCACGCGGCTCCCGGACCCCACCAGCACGGCCGCCGCAAACAACCCAACACCAACATCCCAGGAGGACGCCGCCGCGGTCCCGCCCACAAGACCCTCCACCAGGAGAGCCAACAAACGGCGAAAGAGAACGGCAAACCCAAGGAACTACAACTCCCAGAAGGCTCCGCGCTGCTCACTCGGAAGAAGGGCGGAGACAGCACCGGAAATAGGCCACAATGGCCGAGCAGAGCATTCTGGGAGCCGTAGTCCCCTGGCCGGGCACGCCTTCTCCGCCATCTCCAAGCACTTTCCGGACCAGGCTCAGGCGAACGCCGCCATGCACACTTCCTCCGCCCCCTCCGCTGCCTCCTCCCGTCCACCCAACTGCTTCGCACTGCCCCCCCCCAGCCACATACAGAGAGACAGGCACTGAGCAAAAGGTACGAATAATCAACGACAGACAGAGAAACACCGAGGCAGAAAGACTGATAGAGAGACAAATAGGGAGATAAACAGAGAGAGAGAGAGAGAGAGAGAAACAGAGACAGGGAAAGAATGATACAGATACAATGATAAAGAAAGCGAGAGAGAGAGAGAGAGAGAGATAAACCGAGAATGATAGAGAGCATGATAGAGAGAGAAATACAGAGAGAAAGAAACAAAGAGTGATAGAGAGAAAATTATACAGAGAGAATTATACAGAGAGAGAAAAAGAGTGATGGAAACAGAATGAAAGACAGAGAAACACAGAGATAAAGACTACTACAGATTGATAGAGAAAGACAGACAGGGACAGAGAGAGAGACACAGAAAATGATAGACACACACAGAGAGAGAGAAAACCATAAAGAGACATAAATAATGAAAGAGAAACAATGATAGGGAAAGAAAGACAGATAGACACAGACAGATAAATAGATAGCGAACTATACAGAAAAAAAATTGCCACTCGTATGTCCACCCCACTTACATTCCTTTTCCTTCCTTCTTTACCTCTCTCCTACATTTCCTATCCAACAGACTACGCAAAATCCATACAAACCCTTACATACTCAGACTTCCTCACATCTCCAAAATAGGGCACAGCAACGCGTGCCGGGATCAGCTAGTATATATATATATTCTTGGCTTTCCTTCACGAATGAAGATTCAGGAAGGACTCATCCCACGCTTTCTAAAGCGCATTGATGATTTGGAGGTTGGATGTGTCCTTCGAGCCTGTGCAATGGACTCTTCTGGTGAAGCGCAGCATGCACAGAACTGGCCTCACCCTTTAAACCAAAGGTTCATCTGCCGGGGCCTAGCAAGCTGGGACAGCAGCAGCAAGGTCCTCAGGTCGTAGGTTTGGTTCGAGTTTCCTTCTCTTAGATGGTTGACCTTACAGGGTTAAACGAACACCATCTGCCCGGTTTTGAAATCAGAGTTTTCCTTCTCCTAGGATGGTTGCCAAAAGGCTAGAGAGCCCATCCTGCCCTTTGACGCTCTTTGTCAGACCCTTTGGTTGTGACCTGTCTGGCATGGGAGGCCCTACCGCCAGCATAGCTCACAACTTCATTAGGGTACGCAAGCCTCTCCCCCACAACAAGGGGGATGTGTGTGTGTCTATGATATCTATATGTCTATAACAATAATATCTACATGTCTATAATAATATCTGTATGTCTATAATAATAATGTCTATATGCCTATAATATCTATAGGTCTTTAATATCCATATGTCTATAATAATAATATCTGTCAATAATATCTATACGTCTATAATAATGATACCTATATGCCTATAATAATATCTATGTCTATAATAATATCTATATACTATAATAATATGTATACATCTATAATAATAGCTATATAATATCTATAATAATAATAATAATAATATCATCTATATGCCTATAATAATATCTATAGGTCTGTAATAATATCCATACATCTGTTGCTCATTTTTGCTCAAAAGACATTTAGCCCTGTGCTCCTTCTATTTCTTATCAGTTATATACTAATTTATACAATACTTTTAATATGAAATAAATAAATAAAGAGATAAGATCGGTCCCCTCCCTCCTGTCATTTCAAAGAAGGGTGAAAACCTGGCTTTTTGAGCAGGCCTTCCCAAATGTAACATAGTTATATGAATACATGGAATTACCGGATGACGCAACTGAATGATGACTTTGACATAGAGACGCTTACGATAATGTTTTATGGTTCTGTACAGATTTTATATTGTATATTGTATGCTAATGTTTTTAACAGTATTTTATGATGGTTTTATTTGTTATAATTGTGTGGCATTGAATTATTGCCAATTGTAAATCCACTCCGAGTCCCCCTCAGGCTGAGAGGTGCAGTATATAAATGTAGTAAACAATAAATAAATAAATAACATCTATAATAATAATACCTATATGCCTTTAATAGTAAATGTTTGTGTCTATAACAATATTTATACACCTATAATAACAATAACAACAACACCTATATAATATCTTTGAACTGGGTTATATGGCAGTGAAGGTAACCCAGGGCCCTTCCACACATCCATATAACCCTTTGGCCTCGAGGAGACTGAAATGGGCATATATTAGGTTGACACTTTGCCACTTCAGTTGTGTATTGATAGCTTAGAAACCAGCTCTTCCTCTTTTCTTTCTTTCCCATTTCTCCACAATGAGCCACAGCAACGCGTGGCCGGGTACAGCCAGTTTCCAATATTTAGTTTATGTGTGTATGTGCCTTTGGAATGTTCCAAAAGGGTTTGTTCTTGTGACTTGGTTTCTGTTGAAACACTTCATCATTCTTTGCCCCAAATATGATAATATACAGATGAAATAAAGGAATTTCATTTTTTCACAGTGTTCTCAATGGCAAGGGTGTTATAAACTTTCATATCTTCTGAACAACTCTGATGCATTCTTTTTTGAGACTGTTGCAATTTTTATCCTTGAAATTAGTAACTTTTCTGTATGTTTTCTTTTGATCTGTGACTTCCTCTTGTTGTATATACTTGTATTGTGATTTGTTGTTGTATGCCAATAAAGGCTCTGTGTGTATATATATGTGCACACATATGTGTGTGTATATCAGGAGCTGCACCATATAGCGCTGTTTTGCTAGCATACATTGCCTAAAAGCCTTTTCAGATACGAACTGAGGGCTATGTTGGTTCAAATCCAAAATATCAACATATTAAAAAAGGGGATGTGAAAACTGGTCAGGATCCAAAGCCTGTAATTTTAGAGACATGTTAATAGGTACGTAGAATTGAAACACCTAAAAGTACCATCAGTGCTATTTTCATAGAGACCATGAAGAAGAATCTTACTGACATTTTTTCTATACAGTACATGCCCTAAATTGGCAAATTAATGACACAATATTCTTCATACATTGTTTACATTCCTGAGCTTTAGCGCCTTTTAAAATTCAGACTAAAACCTGGAGTATATATATCTCACCACTGATCTTTGAGCCACCAGCCTCTATTGAGCTCTACATTAGGTTACATCACTGGGAGACATGATCTAGAGTTGTTGTCTAAAGTATTGTCAATATACAGAAAACATTGAGTATTATCTTTTCTTTTGGTTCTGCTGGACCTCTCAGCGGCTTTCGATACCGTTGACCACGGTATCCTTCTGGGTCGCCTTGCAGATATGGGGCTTGGGGGTACTGCATTGCAGTGGCTCCAATCCTTCCTGGAAGGTCGTACCCAGAAGGTGTCATTGGGTGACACCTGTTCGGCTCCACAGCCGTTGTCCTGTGGAGTCCCTCAGGGTTCAGTACTGTCCCCGATGTTGTTCAACATCTACATGAAACCGCTGGGAGAGATCATTCGGAGTTTCGGAGTAAGGTGTTATCTGTACGCAGATGATGTCCAGATCTGTCACTCCTTCCCACCTGTCACCAAGGAGGCTGTCCAGACCCTGAACCGGTGCTTGGCTGCTGTGTCGGACTGGATGAGGGCTAGCAAATTGAAACTAAATCCAGACAAGACAGAGGTCCTCCTGGTCAGTCGTAAGGCCGAACAGGGTATAGGGTTACAGCCTGTGTTGGACGGGGTTACACTCCCCCTGAAGACGCAGGTTCGCAGCTTGGGAGTGATCCTGGACTCAGCGCTGAGCCTGGAACCCCAGGTCTCAGCGGTGGCCAGGGAGCTTTTGCACAGTTGAGACTCGTGCGCCAGCTGCGCCCGTACCTTGGGAAGTCTGATCTGGCTACGGTCGTCCACGCTCTGGTCACATCCCGAATAGATTACTGCAACGCACTCTACGTGGGGCTGCCTTTGAAGACAGTTCGGAAATTGCAATTAGTTCAGCGGGCGGCAGCCAGACTACTAACGGGAGCTACATACAGGGAGCACACTACCCCCTGCTGTGTCAGCTCCACTGGCTGCCTGTCCAATTCGGGCTCAATCCAAAGTGCTGGTTTTGACCTTTAAAGCTCTATACGGTTCTGGCCCAGCTTACTTGTCCGAACGCATCGGCCGCTCGTCCCATCCCGTAACCTAAGATCATCCGGGAGGCCCTGCTCTCGCTCCCGCCGACCTCTCAGATGCGGTTGGTGGGGACGAGGACAGGGCCTTCTCGGTGGTGGCCCCCGCCTGTGGAATGCGCTCCCTACGGAGATACGGTCCACCTCATCCCTCCTGACATTCAGGAAGAAGGTGAAATCCTGGCTCTGGGATCAGGCATTCCCTCACCAGCACTAGGCAGCATGTGAGACGGAATTTTAATGGGAGGGAGGAAGAGGGTCAATGTTTCTAGGGTTGAATACTGTTTTAATTGGAATGATTGTAGATGTGTTGAGGGATTGTATTTTAATGCCTTAATGTTTTAATGGGTTGTGGGGTTTGGGGTTTTACGCTGTTGATGTGGCATCGAATTGTGCCTGCTGTAAGCCGCTCTGAGTCCCCCCTCGGGGGTTGAGAAGAGCGGGGTAAAATCCTGAAATAATAAATAATAATAAATAATTTTTACTTGCCAAGGTGAAGTAGTACATGCCCTAAATTAATATTTAGGCATAATAATGAACTAGATGAAATGAAACTCTTTTCAGATAAGATGTGTATGTTGCTATTGGATAAATCAGTGACTTTCAACCTTTTTTGAGGCGTGGCACATTTTTGACATTTACAAAATCCTGGGGCACACCACCAACCAAAATGACACAAAATGCCACTCTAACACAGTAATACATATAGTTAATATGTTTTTAAATGTATTTATACACTCAGTGTGAAATCTGGGCCTGTTTCGATGAACACAAAATAGATATCCTGGCAGGAATACACCAAGCTCAGCGCCATCGGTCCCATCGCCTCCCCGGTGAAAGAGAATCCAAATGACAGATCGCTTTCGCTTTATTGGCTCGAGCTCACCGTCTTTTCTTTTTTCTTTTGTCCACCACTCATATTAGGGCCTTCATCTGTGTCATAATTTTGTCCAGGGTCCTGTTCAGCATTTGCATTTTCCCTTCTCAAAAATGTATCCTTCACTGTCACTTGACGTGCAGCTGCAGCACTAACTCTAACTTTGTTTACTTAGCCTCGTCTGAGCGAATCCAAGATGGCGCGACCATAGCACTCTCGCGTCACTTCTTAGGTGATGCGAAAGTGCTATAGTTCCATTTCTTAAAGGGACAGATGTACCTTATAGTTTATATATAAATGAAGTTCGGAAATAATTTCCCATGGCATACCTGATGATCTCTCATGGCACACTAGTGTTCCACGGCACATTGGTTGAAAATCACTGTGATAAATCATGTATCCGGTTAAGTAATATACAACTTAGTTTAGGAAGAATTAGATCTCTCCAAAAATTAAACTTCTATTTGGGGGGAGAGGTTTGCTTCTGGACTAAACAATATAATTGGAAGTACAAGTGGTCTTGCTGGTTAAGAACACTTTTTATTAGTTTAATTTTGATAATTGCAGCTCCATCTAGACCAGGGGTGCTCAGAATGGTGATCGGGATCACCAGGGTGATCTTCGGGCCTCATCCTGGTGATCTTCAGGCCCCTGACCAGGTTTTTTGCTGTTGGTCCTCTTCACGCGCCCCTGCATGCTGCAAAGAAGTCCTCCGTCCCTCCGTCCTTCTCCAGCCACTCAGAGTCGTAGGAGACCAAAGGGGGCGGGCCTGGATGACGCGATGCATGGCTGGCCCCGCACGCATGCGCAGAAGTGCCCATTCTGCCTCTCTGACTTCTCGTGAGCTCTTGGAGGCGGCACGCATGCTGGCGGCATGGAAATAGGAGCAACGACGGAGGAGAAGGACGCTTTGGGGTCGTTTCCTTACCGCATCCCAAAGGTTTTTACTTTGGGGTGGGTGCTTGATTGTTCTGTGGCATGTCTCTTTGTTTATATTTAATGTTTAAAAATGGCCTTTTAGCTCCAAAGCCTCTCTGCTTGCTTTGTTCCTTGAGAAATATATGTTGGGGAATATGGCAGTGTAGGAGAAATGGGGTGGTTGGATGTATTTTTGCATGCCCCTTTGTTTACCATGCTGAGTATTAAATGGCCTTGCAGTTCAAAAGCCTCTCTTCTTACTTTCTGGCTGATAATATGTGTGGTAATATGGCAATGTGGGAGAAATGGGGTGGTTGGATGTATTTATGCATGCCCCTTTGTTTACCTTGCTGAGTATTAAATGGCCTTGCAGTTCAAAAGCCTCTCTTCTTACTTTCTGGCTGATAATATGTGTGGTAATATGGCAGTGTGGGAGAAATGGGGTGGTTGGATGTATTTATGCATCCCCCTTTGTTTACCTTGCTGAGTATTAAATGGCCTTGCAGTTCAACAGCCTCTCTTCTTACTTTCTGGCTGATAATATGTGTGGTAATATGGCAGTGTGGGAGAAATGGGGTGGTTGGATATATTTTTATGCTCTGTTTTATATTGTTGTTATTAAATTGAAATGTTGATGTTTTATAACTTCATTTTATGTAAACTGCCCCGAGCCTGATGGAAAGAGCGGAACATAAAAATGAATAATAAATATAAATAAATAAATAAGAAAATAGTTATACGTTTCACATTTCTGGGTAGGTGATCTTTGGGACTTGGTTTTTTAATCAGTAGCTCCCATGCTGAAAAAGTGTGAGCACCCCTGATCTAGACTGTTACAATTAACTTCCAATTTGGTGTATTGCAATGTACTTATGCAGCCTTTCTGAAAATTCAGTTCAAGGACAGTGAGAGTGCTTACAGGGGGCTGGCTGACATTCTGTCATCTTCATTGGCCGAGAACATATTTCCAGATCTAATTTAAAGTGCAGGCATTAACCTTACAACCCTAAACAGCCTGGAGTCAAGGAGAATCCAGAAATAAAATGACAGATTTAACCTGTTATTCCTAATTCATTGATATTTTTTTACTAACAATCATGCAAAAACTTTAGTTGTAGTCCAAAACTTAATGATGACTGGGAATATTATGTAATTGAGCATAATGTGTTTTCAATCACTAAATCAGTGTTTTTCAGACTCCGTTCCTCCAGATGTTTTGGACTTCAGCTCCCACAATTCCTAACAGCTGGTAAACCGGCTGGGATTTCTGGGAGCTGAAGTCCAAAACACCTGGAGGAGCAGAGTTTGGTAAATACTGCACTAAATGATGAGGTTGGAAGAAGAATCTTAAGCTTTAACTTGCTGGCTTATGATTTGATGTCCAACTGTGTCTACTGTGTTGCTGCCTCATTCTTTATACTGTTTACAAGGCAGTTCAGTACAGAGTAGTGGAACAGGACAAAAGTGTGGCGACTAAAAGGTTCATAACTGGAACCACACTCTAAGGGCACTTCCAGACAGGCCTTTAATCCAAGACTTATCTCCGTTTTACTGGAGGTGTCCAAATGATGCCTCTGGTAAAAGCAAATTAATGTGGAGCAAACCAGGGCTTCCTAGTTTACTCTGCATCAATTAACTACGTCATCAGATCTGGACCTTAATGAAAGGTCATTCTGCAATACTGAGGGCCAGTCTCCACAGCCATCTCACACTTTTGGGCTTCTGAAGCTCAAAGGAGTGAGAAGGTGCCCAAGCCCTCCCCCAGCCCCCAATTTTGCCCCTAAAACTTACCCCAAATGAGCTGGCAGCCACAGAGCCTGTAGTGTTCTCCTGGCTGAAGGAAATTGCGACTCAGGAGGCTGGGGAGAGGGGTGAAGGAATTTTCCTTGCCCCCCACTCCCATTTCCTCCAGTCAGGGGGAAGCTACAGACAGGCTCTGTGGCTGCCAGCCCCTTTTGGGTAAGTTTTAGGGACAAAATCTGGGGCTTCAGGGTAGTTTCATGCCATCCCGATTTGACTCGCAATGGCATGTAGCTCCTACACCCTCCAGGGAAAGTCCAGCGTTTGGGTTGGGGACCAGAATCCATGCAGAAGCGGGTAATTTTAATCCATTTCTGTGTGTGTTTTATCTCTGTCTGGAAGCGCTCTTTGAAAATTCATGATGATGGAGATATTGTAAGCTCTTTATTACAATAACATTGCTTGTAAAAAAAACCCCACTCTCAAATTAATAAGGTGTCAAACTGCTATAATTCTGCAGTGTGGATACAATCAGAAAGGAAACTGAAGATTGAATTGCCTGTGGCATTTGAGCTGCTCCAAGATATTTTGGTGGGCCACTATAGTTGACAGCAAGGCTGGACTAAACTGAAAAAGAAAGCACTTGGAATATTATTTATTTATTTATTTACGTTATTTCTACCCTGCCCTTATCAGCCCAAAGGCGACTCAGGGTGGCGAACAAGTCGGCACAATTCAATGCCTTATATAAAATAGATACATTAAAAAGTAAAAACATCTCAAAAACATTTAAAGGCATTAAAACAAGCAATAAGAATTTTTTAAAACTATGTCTTCATGTTCAGTCCTCATCCATTTCTTCGTCATAGCCATTCCTAGATCGCTTCCGATTCAAGTTTGTCTAAAATATACTGCAGTTCCGAAGGCTTGCTCGAAAAGCCATGTTTTCAGTTTTTTCCGAAGGTCAGTAGGGAGGGGGGATACCCTTAGGTAGGGAGTTCCACAGCTGAGGGGCCACCACAGAGAAAGCCCTATCTCTCGTCCCCGTCAGACATGCTTGTGAAGCAAGCAGGATCGAGAGAAGGGCCTCCTCCAACGATCTCAAGTTTCTGATGGGTTCATAGGAGGTAATGTGTTCGGATAGATAAGCTGGGCCGGAACCGTTTAGGGCTTTATAGGCTAAAGCCAGCACTTTGAATTGTGCCTGGTAGCAAATTGGCAGCCAGTGGAGCTGGCGCAGCAGCGGAGTTGTGTGCTCCCTGAGCACCGCTCCTGTTAGCAACCTGGCTGCTGCATGCTGGATCATTTGAAGCTTCCGAGCAGTTTTCAAAGGCATCCCACGTAGTCTGTGTTGCAGTAGTCTATACGGGATATAACCAGAGTGTGGACGACCACGGCCAAGTCAGACTTCCCAAGGTATGCTTGTAATGGTTGCAAGTCTTCCCAATTTTTAGCATCATTCAGAAGAGAATTCTGTTCTTACCTACATCTACCCACCCAGACCTCCAAATCTATATCATCCAGCCCTCTTGCCTCATTTGGCACTTTCTCATCACACACACTTAAATGTCTCTCTAATACAATCTTTATTGACTTATTTGGTAAACTGCTAGTGACAGCAGTAGGGTAGAGAGAACAGAAGAGTTTTCCCCCTTCTCTCTGCATCTTAAGCAGCTCCTTGGTGCGGGTTTTCCAAGGACTTTGGAAATGTCATTATTTCCCTGGAGCTGCTTGCAGAATGGCATTCTGCACAGCCACATGCAAGTATGGAAGGGAAAGAGATGGTGATGGATGAAACTATTTCTGGACCATGTCACTTTTGTATCTTTTAACCTATAATTCTATTCCATTTTATTTTCACAAAGGCTCTGTGTGTGTGTTGAGGTTTTTTTTAAAAAAAAACCACCACACACACACACACATAACAAAATAGTTGTAAAATGCACAGTTTGACAGACTTGCTGTGCAATCCTAACTCAAAGTTAGGCCAATTGAAGAGGGTTGGCATGAGGTAAAAGGTACCTTTACAGCCTGAAATGGCTATATTCACACTGAAGTCCGCATATGTTGGCATAACCTCCTTGTGCTGACTGAGCCCAGAAATCAACCAGCTGAGGGCACTTCTACACAGGCCCTAAAACGCAGAAGAAACCAGGATAAAAGGGGCAGTGGCTAAATGACGGAAAGGAGAATGTGTGCTGATTTGGATTAACAGCTGAAAAACATGAGTTAAAGGGCGCACTTAAATCCCAATTTTGCCCCGAAATGTGCATATTTGCATGACTGTATATTCTTGAACTCAAATAAAACATGTTGCTTCATTCCTATATGCTGGTGTGGACTGCTCTAGCACATGTCAACATTTTAGCATCCTTAAACAGCTGATCAGGGCTGTAAGCAAATGAAGGAAGGAAACAATATTAATATAGATATAAGCATATGTAGAAACAATCTATATTCACTTCACCAAAGGAATACACAATTACAAGTGCTAAATATAGTATAAACAGTCCTAGCCACTTTCACAGTCTTCACCGTATGTCTCCTTCCTTCCCTCTCTGTTTCCTTCCTTCTTTCACTTTTCATTTCCTTTTCTCCTTCCTTCCTTCTTTACTTCTTTCCTTCCTTTCCTCCCCTTTTTCTTTTCTTTCTACTTTCTCTTCTTCCTTCCTTCGGTACTTCTTTCTTCCCTTCCTTTCTTCCCTCCTTCCCCCTTTTCCCTCTTTCATTCCTTCCTTCCCTCCCACCCACTCGCTCCCTGGCAATGTCAGCTAAAGCACTAACAAGGCAACCTATCTCATGGTCAAGGGTCCCTTTTCCTCCTTCCATGCCTGGGGGATGGGGAAGGGGGGCTTTCCTCCCTCAAACTGCCCAGCCTTGTTTGCCATCACATGACACAGAAGGAAGAAGGACTGCAGAGCATGAGATAGGCCACCCTGTAATTGCTGTAGCTGACAGCAACAGGGAGGAAGAGAGAGTGGCAGTTTGACCCTTGCCTAGTGGTGCCAAACTGGCCCTCTGGGCACCGCGGCAGCTCAAGGTTTCCTGGAACTGGCATTTTGGATGCTGTTTTGAGCCTGCATTATTTATCAGTGTAGAACAGCCCTGAGATTGCCCATGGCTTTCTTCCTTTTCAAAGAAGCTAAACTGCCACATAGCACACAAGCAATACAGAAATGGCATAGCAAACAGATATTTCAGAGCTGTGTTGCTTCCCAAAGGGAATCTTTTAGTATTATAGAAACATTCAACAGCATTAAAAAGAATCAGATGCAATCATTAAAAAGAATCCCACAGCCTATACTGGCCAGGAGATTTTGAATTATAGTCCGAGAAAACAAATTCTCACAGCTCGGTCTAGGCTCTGGAGTAAAAATCTATGTATCACAAACACAAACCTTTATCATTAATCAATGCCACATGAAGCCTCTCCTCCCCCTCCCCACTTCCTGATGCATCCTTTTTGCATGTCAAAAGATCTCTCCATAGGGGCCTGCTCTGCCGGCAGGATCCTCTGGTAAGTTTTTGAAGGGAAAATGGGGGCTGGGGTGGGGTAGGGTGCCATCCTACTCCTTCGGGCTTTAGGAGCTTGAAAAACCAGGATGGCTGTGGGGACTGACCCTGGAAGTCAATCCCCACAGAACCTTCACCTGGAAAGATCCAGAACTTACGGTAGCTTAAAGTCTGTATCTTTCCAGGTCTTTTATCAATCCAGAGCAAACGGAGAAATCCCAGTTTTCTATAGATTAATTTGGTTTTACCTGAGGTGTCATTTAGAAGCCTCAGGTAAAACTGAGAAAGGTCCCGCATTTAGGGCGTGTCTGGAAGGGCCCAAAGTTATTAGCTCACATGCTCAGCCTTGCAAGGCTTTATCTGATTCTCATTTACCCTTTATTTTCCAATACAAATTCCATTGTATTCATAACTGTTCCTACAAAACACCCCCTCTGGTTAATGATCGATGGTACTCCTGTTCTTTAGAACAAATTATAAAAATACTTCAATTGCTCATCATAGTCTTCCTCAAATTCCATCAGTTCCACTCAGTATAAACCTGTCAAGATTTTTTTATAATATACTATGGTATCATCTTCTGGCCTTTACACCCAACTTACAACTTCTCTTTTTTTGCTCTTCCCCTCTATTTTCTAGAACCCATTTTTTTCAAAGCATTCACAGATCCTAAATCACCTACTAAATCTACATGCCCCTTCAATTCTGGATACATGTGCAGAAGCCTCATACATTCTGCATTTTCCATATGTTGATCTCTAGCTTCCAACAGGGAAATGGCAACTCATACTACATTAAAGTTCTCCATAATGCTTGAGTTAATCAGAGACTCATTAACATATCTACAACATTATTTTATCATAGACTGTGCCCTCCCTGGGGGGGGGGGCATCTCTGCAACAGATTGGTTCTTTGAATTGACCAACCACCAGCTGTCATTCTTCCAACTATGGGCATCTCCTCCTGCAAGCTGTACCATCAAGGGAACCCCCAGACAATTCTGACACAGATCCTAGTCTGCCTCTTTTTCAGCCAATCAGGGGAGGGAGTGAGATGTCTGAAATCACTACATTTCTATTTTTAAAGGATTGGGCACAATCTATGCTGAGACATTTGAGAGCCATCATCAACAGTGGAGACAATGCTGGATACAATGGACAAGTAAACTGGCCTGGCTTAAGGCACCATCCCTTACCGGTGGGTTCATGCATTACATGTGCAAAGCTCAGTACAAACCTAGAATGTTTTACAGAACTTGGTTAGAAAAAGAATGATGTGAAAAAGGCAAAACCAAGGATAATAACAAAACCTGTTCAAGCACACTTCACGCTTGATTTGTTAACTATTACTCTTGTTTTCCATTTGGCATCAATTACCTGAATTAAATAGCAACATGGTTTCTACTTTATTTTGGGGCCTTTCAGATCTACTTGTTCATTTATTTATGACTGCATTTAGGTATGTAATTTGATATATATTATACTAAGCACTTGCTCACAAGGACAACTTATTCCTTTACTAGAAAATCTGAGGATATTTTCCAGAACATATTGTTCATATTCAGTATCAACACCAATGTTAAGGCAGGGCGACCTGGTAAATTATCTCTATGGGATTCAGTGAAACAAAGCAGGGCAAGGTAGTTTCTTAGAGGACTTTCCTGACTTCATCTGTCATTAATGATTTTATGTAGCAGTTTAAAGAAAGAAAGAAAACAAAGGATACAGAGAAGTGTAATTCTAATTTGATCTGATGTTTCTGGCTTCTTCCACTGAGAAAAATAAAATAATTTGAAATGCATTTTCAAACTGTGTTCTGATGAGATGGGGGACTTATTGGAGGACAGCTTGTGGAAAACTTGTATTATACAGTGATTTAATCCAAATGTCAGAACGTCCATGGGGAGATTTCTTGTATTATAAAGTTTTATGAGCACCATGGTCATTAGGATTTAGCTTCCTACTTAAAATACAAGATGCACTAAGGGAAGGGGCTACAAGCCCCATTTACCTTGCCAAATAATGCAGTATGGAGATCACATTAGCTTAGTCCATCCATACAATGCGCATAGGCTAATGCAATTGAACCTGAGGTAAACCACTTAATCTGGCTTTATCCCCAGTTTTTAAAAAAACACAAGAAAGGCTCAAATCACACAGCAAGATCCAGACCTTTACTGGTGTTGGCAAAGTGCGGACTGCCATCTCAGATCCAATGTGAGATCAAAGATCACATCCCCACAGTCACCCCATGCTACCCAAACTCAGACAGTTCCTTCCTGCCATCCAGCACTCCCATTCCTCCCAAAATGATGGGAAATTTCTGCAGATTTGTGGTTCAGTACAAAAGGAAATTTTTATTCAAAGATGTATATAAGGAAAATACACACTAAATATATATTGTAAGGAAAGATGTGTCTATGCATCAGAAAGTTGTGTTAAATAGTAAATTCATGTGATTTAACATAATTTGTGGGTTTTTCAAAGTTGAATATTAAAATAATGATTACAAAGACAAATGGGGGGATTGTGGTTGAAAGATGGAATAAGAAATACAGAGAATGGGACACATACACCCTTCAGTATAAGCTAACTACATTTCCAATAATACATTTCCTTGAAAGTTGACAGTCTGTTAAAAATGCCTGCATAACTAAGGCAATTAGAATTCCTGACCATTGAATGGCAGACTGAGTATTTGTCTTCACAACCTTGTAGGAGTACATAGGATCTGTCAAGAATGAATTCTGAGTGAACACGTGCATTAGCAGATATGGACTAAATATAGGCTGCATTGTACATTCTTGATTTCAGTATAACATTTATTGTTTCATCCTTAATGGAGGGCATAGAGTAACCTATGTGTAAATGTAAGATACTCTAGCAACTAATGATTCAGTATCTGCATCCTTGTATGTACTTTCATTTATAGGAGACTTTTTAAATAAGGTATTTTTTACACTGACATCTCCAGACTAAACTGGATATGAAAGATTGATGTGACTTAATGACAAAATTTACATGAATGTCTATCAACATTCTATTTGTGGACTCAAGGCAAAGAATGCAAAATATAAAAAACTATATAACACAAATATTAAAGATAACAGTTAAAAAATCTAGCAATAAAACTACTAAAAAGTGATAGACCAGTTTTTTAAAGGTCTGGTGAATGAGATACCCCAGTAGCACATACCAAAACTATTGATGTGCATTCAAACAAACACATTGTTGCAATTAATATCATGCCCCCATCCCTTAAAAATGAATTATAACATATACAGTATTTACATCTTGAGGCTTAGCTGATAAAGCTGATAAAGCCAAAGCATTGGGGTCTATTCCTCAGGATTCTGCTGTCCTGAAACAGGAACTGAGGTTGGGGTTGATCCAGAATGATGACATTTGTAGTTTACCCACATCCTCATACATTTTTCTAATGGTCCATTCTTAAAATCCGATATCTAAGAAAGAAGGATTTTTATGCTTAGCCTTACAAAATCCCTAACCCAGGCATTGCTGGGTACCTAAACTAGTAAAGGACCAAAAGGTCTCCGTATTAAATACTGTCAGGGATTATGGGTTAGGTTTTCCTAGTATAAAACACAAACCTAATTTTTCAGAGTAAAACAAAATGCAGCAGCTTCAGCTTAGCCCAGAAGTAATGTGGTCATTGAGAAAAACTCCATACCATAAAGTCAACTTACTTTATTGTAAGTAAAATAAAATATCCATACAGGAGAAAACATTCACAAAGTAAACCTCCACACAGGAGAGCCATAAAAGGAGCCACAAAAGGAGCCACAAAGGTAGCCACAAAAAGAAGCCACAAAGGAAAGGATACAAAATGGAAAGGAGTATTTAAGGACATAACAATTAGACCCCACCTTTCCCCAGGAATCTAATTGTTGAGCACCTCTGCTGTAACTTGTTACAACCAAAATTAACATTACTGAGAACACTTAAAGGTACAAATATAATTTTGTAACATAAAACTTTCAACACTCCTCCACAAAATTATATTTGTTCACATTTGTAAATTCAGTTTCTCACAAAATTCATTGTGCTTTTCAAAATTAAGAGGTTCAATCAAAATATCAATAATATTTCTTTTTAACCCTGAGGTTCAGACCAGTTTTTCTTTTGAAACTTCACAAAATCACAGTGGTACCTCTTTGGGGGAATACCCTTAGTCTTTCTAGAACTACGCCTAGGAATGGTCCTTGCTCCTCCATCAGTCTCATCTGTTTCTGAACTACTAGAGGATTCAGCTTCGACTTTCCTCTTTTGAGAACCTTTACTCTCAATCACAGGACTACTGACTTGTGTTCCTGGTGTACTTGGTTGTATATTTGGCTGTGCAGTCTGTTGTGGAACAAATCGTACCTGTGTACTTGTTTGTGTCATTGATTGTGAATCTTGTTGTGTAGCTGGCTGTGTGGCTTGTGGTATGTGTATTGGAGGAATTTCAAAAGGCACAAACACTTCCTGATTTGAATGAATCCTCTCCCAACCAGTATGTTGTTGGAACTTCACATTTCACAGGAGCTACTGGGCATGCACGGAGGTTTTCGCGCATGCGCAGTTGCTCCTGTTCTCAACTTAAGCTCCGAGCAACTGCGCCTGCGCGAAAACCTCCGCGCATGCCCAGAAGCGGCGTCGGAGAGCACAAGGCCGGGGCCCAAAAGTAGGCAGCTGTGGCGCTGCCTGAGGAACATCGGCAGGGCCAGGATGCTGTCTGGCACCGGCGCCCCGTGGGCGGGGGAATTCGCTCCTTCCCAGATGGCACCCCATGCGGCCGCTTCCTTGGCCTACCTGTAGAACCGCCTCTGCCTGTAGATAACCAATAGCACAAACATTTTGATATTTTTGGAAATGAAAAACAAGGTATAGCACAAACCCTTTCAAAAACAAAAGTCACTCCAGACACATGGGCTATGCAATACCTGGGCCCATAACCTGTCAGGGATTATGGGTTAGGTTTTCCTAGTATAAAACATAAACCTAATTTTGCAGAGTAAAACAAAATGCAGCAGCTTCAGCTTAGCCCAGAAGTAATGTGGTCATTGAGAAAAACTCCATACCATAAAGTCAACTTACTTTATTGTAAGTAAAATAAAATATCCATACAGGAGAAAACATTCACAAAGTAAACCTCCACACAGGAGAGCCATAAAAGGAGCCACAAAGGTAGCCACAAAAAGAAGCCACAAAGGAAAGGATACAAAATGGAAAGGAGTATTTAAGGACATAACAATTAGACTCCACCTTTCCCCAGGAATCAAATTGTTGAGCACCTCTGCTGTAACTTGTTACAACCAAAATTAACATTACTGAGAACACTTAAAGGTACAAATATAATTTTGTAACATAAAACTTTCAACAAATACAATCACAATAATAATTACGTCCCCAATGGATAAGGCTTATTTGAATCATGTATGGATTATGTTGTTACCTGAACACCACGGAAATGCCAGCACTGTGAATAACTCTATGGACTGTATACCAATGGCACGTGGATTATAAAAGACTTTTGGGTTATGGACATTGAGATTGGACTCTTAATTCCAGGATACGGTAATCCCATTGGGGACGTTATTATTATTGTGATTGTATTTAATACGGAGACCTTTTGGTCCTTTGCTTTTGTTTGGTTATTGGCACTCCCCTGTTTTTGTTACATTGTACCTAAACTAGTACTCAAATAAAATGGAGAAAAGAGTGAAATGTTGAGTTATAATTGTAACTAATCGTTATTATTCAAAGATAAGTACAAGAAGACTTGGAATGAAATAGAACAAAACATTTACAAATAAACCTGAATTTATCACTGATGGGAAGGATTTCAGCAATGATAATGAACATTTTAGCAAAATGCTATTTCTCTTTCAAACAATACCAGTTTTGATAAACAATACATTATTCAAAAACTGGCAAAAAGATTTATCAAAATTCATCTGGAAGGGAGAATCCAGTGATACAATTCAAGACACTATGATAAGAGGTGGCCTTGGATTATCCGTTCTAAAGCTCAGTTTTTCAGCTTGTTGCACTAGTGTGGCTTTAAAAATGGGTCATAGTATCTAATGACCAAAGTCTTACAGCTAAAAGGACATGATCTTAGATTTGGCTGCATGGCTATTTTCTGGTATGATAAGATCAAGGCAAACAGTGACAATAATCATTTTGTATGAAGGGCACTCTTGAGAATATGGATTAAATATAAAGCCAGATTCCATTCCAAAACCCCCATTGTGGAGTTTAACTCAGGAAGCATTTTACAAAACTGAGGGGGGTAAGCAAAAAATGGAATACATACAAAGATGCAACACTTTGTGGGAAACATAGATTCAAAACACAGGAATTACCAGAACACAAAACACAAAACAGGAATTACTGGAAGAAAAAAACTGATTTCAACTGGTATAGATAAAACCAGTTGTGTTGTCGGCATATTCACATATTTTTTGTTCCACTCTTCTGACTTTTAAATCTCTTATATTAGAGTCTTCCCATATTTAATAACACTTCTAATGCTGTTATGAAGAAAAGTGGTGAAAGAGAACAGTCTTGTCTAACTTCTTTAGATATCTCAATATATGCTGTTAATTTTCCATTTACTTTTCCTTGCTACTTGTTGTTTGTAAATTGGAACTATCCATCCCTACTTGCATTTTTCTAACACTGTCATTAAAAATCCCCAGCTGATGTCATCAAATGCTTTCTTTGGATCTACGAATGTTAGGGCAGCCTTTTTCTCATTATGTTTCCAGTGCATTAATTGCTACTCTGATATTATTTTAAATTTGTCTTCCTGGGAGAAATCCATTCTGGTCTTTTTGAAAAACTTCCATTAAAACTTTCTTACATTTTTCTACTAATAAAGTCATGTATATTTTGTCATCTGTATTTAAAAGTGAAACTGGTCTGTAATTTGCCATATTGGTTTGATCTTTTCCTACTTTAGGAATCAACATTGTTATAGCTTCCTGACATGTATCTGGTAAAGTTTGTATTGTCTGTATTTTCTGAAAAAGTTGCCATAGTTCAGGAGTTAATTCTTCTTTAAGCTGTTGATAAAAACTTGTACTCAGCCCATCTGGTCCCAGAGATTTCATCTTCTCTCTTTCTTCTTTGTCTTGCTCTTTCATCTCTGTAAGCAGATTGTTCTCTTTCTTCCTTTCTGCTACTCAAATATTGAGTTGATTCATCCTGTTTCTCTTCTTGATCTATCCCACCACTAGCTCCTTCTAATTCCTCTTCTTCCAATTTGTGTTTAAAATCACCACAAAATTCATTTGCTTGTTGCAGACTAATAATCTGGAATCTTCTTTTATTAAAATAAAATAATACTCCTTCTAATTTCTCCCATCTAGATAAGATGTTTTTCTTCCTTAGCTTCTCTGTCAAGAAATAGCAATTCCTTCTCTCAGTGACTGTTTCACATCTCTTAATATTAATTTCAATTCTTTCTTCATAGTATTCAAAGACAATAATATGACTTCTTGATTGGATTTCAGCTCTCTTTTTATCCCTTGTATTTCTTCCAAGAGCTAAAGCAATGGTATTCCCCATGGTAACTGATGGATGTGAGAGCTGGACCATAAGGAAGGCTGAGCGAAGGAAGATAGATGCTTATGAACTGTGGTGTTGGAGAAAAATTCTGAGAGAGCCTTGGACTGCGAGAAGATCCAACCATCCCATACTTCAGGAAATAAAGTCTGACTGCTCATTGGAGGGAAGGATATTAGAGGCAAAGATGAAGTACTTTAGCCACATCATGAGAAGTCACGAAAGCTTAGAGAAGACAATTATGCTGGGAAAAATGGAAGGAAAAAGGAAGAGGGGCTGACCAAGGGCAAGATGGATGGATGGTATCCTTGAAGTGACTGGCTTGACTCTGAAGGAGCTGGGGGTGGTGATGACCGACAAGAGGCTCTGGCGTAGGCTGGTCCATGAGGTCATGAAAAGTCAGAAGCGACTGAATGAATAAACAACAATTTCTTCCAAAAATTTGAAAAGTACATGGTACCTTGCTTTGCAGTTCTATAGATCCTCTTCTGAAGTCTACATTTGACTTTGCTCATGATCGTTGTTGTCCCTGCAATTTCTTTTTCTTTCTTCTCCATAAAACAAAAGCAAGTGGCTTTAAATCTTTATAGCTCTGATTTTGGTAAGGGCAAAAATTAACTTATTCAGCAGATCCTGGCTTGAGAAATTCTTCTAGACCCTTCCCAAAATTGCTCAGAGTTTGTACATTCCTATTGATTTTTCTTGGAGGAAAGAAGGGGCTTTTCCTGACAGGACCTTATTGCAAATGTTTCGTGGCCCTGTCCACACACCCCAGAAAATGTGCACCTTCTGGGGTGGGTGTCCAGACGTTCTACTGAGTCTTCCCAGTAGAACACTGGGACACTATAACCTCCTCCACAAAAGCCCCCTAAACAGATTTTAAAAAGAAAAGAACTCCCCCGGCCTCCATGGGACAGCTGCCAAAGTTCTCCTGGCACATACAGGAGTATACTGTAGTCCAGACACTGGAACTATCAAATTAATTCTCCAGAAACCAGGGTTTTCCTGGTTTGTGACAAATTAATGCAGGTTTTTCCAGGACATCATCTGGACAGCTTCCTTTTTATTGTGGTAACTCCCACAATAAAGGGTCTGTCTAGATTCCCCCACAAAGAGAGGGGCGGAAAAAATCCACCCTACTATTATTCTAAGTATTAGGATAAATATCACTATCTACCTTGTATTGTAGCTAATAATTGTAACTAGTACTAACTAATAGTATTAGTATTTATAGTTTCATTAAAATTATTCAATCATCATCAATATAAATCATTTTTGTCCATTTTTGTCGACCAAGAGTCCCAGGTTTCTTCTTCTGCAGCTGTTTAGTTGTAAGGGTTTAAGTTCCTTATACTAAATGTTTCCCAAACAAATACAAAGTCCTCAAATTTTAGTCCACTAGAATAACTATTTATTAAACCCTTGTATCTTAGTTCATTGATTCAAGTTCTATAATATTATTCTTAAACCACATAATCCAATATATAACCCAGTATTCAATGTTCCATGTCCCAGTTCTTTCTGATAAACGGTGAGATAAGAAAGAGACTACACAAAGAAGTTCCAAAAAAGTATTCAAAAATCCCACTCCACCAACTTGTTGGGCTTTTAGAAACATAGAATCATGGGATCATCCAGTAGGAAAAGACCTCTTGGGCCATCCAGTCCATCCAGGCCTTTTCACACTCACTTTTTCTTGTAGTTATGTTTTAGTTTTCTGCCAATATAGTGTTTCCAGTCTCTTTTTTTGCAAACAGTTCTACTCCCTTTGCTAGCAGTTCAAATCAGTTTGCTCACATTTTCTGAGACTCTGTTTTTACTCAAACAGCCATAAAAAGGTGAATTTCATAATGAAGCAGAGACCAATACATCTTTAAAAAAGATAAGGTAGTAAAAAGTGCAATAAGCAGCCTGTGCCTTGATAGATCAAATAAACCAAAACTTCCCAGATAGCGGTCTCTTTAAATCAAAAATAATTAATTGCTTGAAGATTACTTGAAGATTTCCCAAAATGTTTACTTTTAAATCTTGCCTTTTATCTTCACAGCGATGGTAGAAGGGAAATCTGGCTCAGTAGTTTGCCTGGTTATTACCGAGCTGCATTCGTTTGCATGTAGGGAGACTGGCTTCTTCCTCAGCTTTGTTGTCATGGCAGCTTAAAAAACTTCTCTTCAGAGATTTTCAGCTCCTTGACTGCATTTCAGCTCACGGAATATCCCCGTCTGGTGACACTTTCCCGGGTGACACCTTGGCAAAAGATTTTAGAGCTTCTGCAACCACGCAATTGGCCATTTCTCAGGATGGTGTGGGAGTTCCCAAGGAATGCATCTGATTTTTGGGCTCCCCCCATAAGTTCCCTTTTTTAATTTTTTAGTACAGAAATGTTAGGCATAGATCATATACGATATTATAACACATGGATGTAACTATCTACACTGCCCACAATGAAATATTTATAAAAGTATTTTTTCTAAAGAAGATAAACCAGGATAATCCAAGACCCAGCCCAAGAACTGATCCTTATTAATATCAAATCTTCCAATTGCTATTACTGAGAGAGCCTAGCTAGCCCATGCAACAGAGCTCCAAAATGAGACACAGCTGTAAGTTTATATTTCTAAGGACGAATTCTGCTGTAGCTCATGAATGAACTTAAGTGCTTAAATTTATTTGTACAGAAGAAGATTCTCAGTGACTTTAAACAGATTTTCTGGCACTATAAACATTTTTCAGTTCAGGTCAATGACTTCTAAATACATTCATAATTCAGAAGGCTTGGGCAAGCAGATGATGATAGACTTTTCTTTTTATATACATAATGCATCACTAGGAATGTTAAAAGCCTCTAATAATAATGTCTATTTTAGAGGAAACTGGTGAGACAGGTCACTATGTGCTATGTAATGCCAAATGTATCCTGTCATATTATATAAAGTCTCTATAACGAACTATAACAAATTGTGTTAGGCTAAAATTACATTGCAGCTGTAGAAGACTCTTCACTATATTGTCTGTTTGGAGATCATTACTCTAACAATATTAGCTTCACAAATGTTCATCATAATTTGACCCATAAATATTATAATCACTGCTCCAATGCATGCATTTTAGCTGAATTCTTGAAATAGTCTTTTCAGATCTGGATAATAAATAAAACTCTTTACAGCAATTCATCCATGAATTTTAAAAAATATATTTAGTGGACAGAATTTTTTCATTGCACAGTAACTGCATTGGATGGTGAGTGAGACCACATTATCAAAGCCTGACATGCTTGTATTAGAAGTGCAGAAGGGGACAGGAACAAGGTTTTATTCTATTTCTTAACTTTTAGAGAGACTTGGTGGTGGTTATGTTTTATATTTCCACTCCCACTTTAGTCCAATTATATTATTCCTTTCTACTACGATCCAAAGAAGCTTTCAGGCCTAAACTAGTGCCTGTCATAACAATGAACTAAACTGAGAGTTAATCTGAACAAGACAGAGATGCTCCTAATCAACTGAAAGGTGGATCAGGGAACAGAAATTCAGTCTGTTCTGGAAAGTCACACACCCCTGAAGATGTGGGTCTGGAGCTTGGTTGTACACTTGGATTCAATCTTGAAACTGGAAGTTTGTGTCTTGAAGGCGTCCAGGTTACATTTGCACAGTTATGGCTGCACCCACTCCTACATTTGTACACCAGCTAAACCCATTCCTTGAAATGTGAGACCTGGGCATGATGGTATATACCTTAGGTTCTTCTACACAGATACCTTCCTTCAACTTGGAACTGGTTTGGGAGGAACTCGTTTTGATGTGTGGGTGATCAAACTGCCATGTCTGGGACTGGTTTGAAGGCAGGAAATTATCCTTCCCAGGGGATTAATTACCCCATTGCTGTCCAGCCATGCCCTTGGGTTTGTTTCAGCAGCCATAGTTCAGGATTCTTTACTGGGTTTCAACAGAGGCGAATGTCTACAATGCACTCCACATTTTGGGGAGCTGATTACACCCAAGATCTGAGCTACACTGTATAGCACATTTTGAAAGAGCTCGGAGTTTCTTCAGATTTTTTTCCTTCAGATTTTTAAAATACTTTTAGATGTATGCTGCAATGCGTATTGACAGTGTGTGTTTTCGTGAAGTAGGCTTCAAATTACGTTATACTGTTAATGTAGAAGGACCCTTAGTAACATCCTGACTGGGTGACTGTAATTGGTTCCACAGAGGACTGCCTTTGAAGAGTGTTGAAAACTTCACCTCATCCAAAGAGCTGCAGCCAAATTGGCTACATGAAGCACAAAAGTCGACTGTTGCCATAGCTCCACTAGCAGCCAGTTCATTTCTGGGCAGAATTCAAAGGGTTGACTTGTAAAGCCCTATCCAGTGTAGCACCCATGGGTCCGCCCGGGCCACGGGGGAGGGGTAATGCACCGGGGGTCCCGTTGGCATTGGGACCCGCACTGGCTGAAAGGGACTCGGAGGATGAGTTGGAAGGCCCAGAGCAAGATTGGTCAGCCGTGCCTTTGCCCAGTCCACCGCCAGAGAGTTTAGCCTGGGATTTCGAATGGGAGCATTCTCCCGGGGAAGGAGCGGACCAGGTGGAGATGGGAGGCAGTGAAGCAGATAGCGGAGATAGTTATGAATTCCCAAATGGCCGAGGTTCCCAGGAGCTGGCCGAGCAGCAGATGGAGGCTAGCGGATGGGAAACTTCGGGGGAGGCTTCTTCTCAGGAAGATAGCGATACTAGGCTGGAAGAGCAGGGCCGTTCTCATAACAGGCGCAGGGACATAGAGCAGGGCAGGAGGAGCTGGCATCTGTCCCTAGACCGTCACCGTTCGGAAAGTAGAGACTGGAGGCGCCGGGCCCTAGATCGTCGGGGGTCCCGGCCGAGGGATTAAGTACGGCCCGTGGGAACTGATCCTCAGTTCTCCGGCCACGTCTATACTGAATAGGCGCGAAGCGGAGTGGGACCACAAGTTAACAGTGGTCATCAAGTCTTGCCTTGCCTTTGCTTTGTTTCCTGAGCCGCAGAGATTTGCGGTGCCTTGCCCTGGTTCCTGATTCGCATGGGATTGCGAAACCTTGTCCTGTTTCCTGATCCGCATTGGTTTGCGGAGCCTTGCCTCGCTTCAGCTATTTGCTAATACTTTGGACTATTGACTTTATACTTTGAACACTTGCATTTACTGGACTATATACCTTTTGGATTGTTTTTATACTCAATAAAGTAGTTAGCCTTTGCTACGTCTCCGTGTGTGTGTTAAAGGGGCAGTTCTAAGTCGGCGTTTGTGACATCCAGCTCAAATTCAGATTATGTGGAGAACTATATTCTCCTTTATGAACCTGCACATGGCACTTTACAAGTAAAAGAACAACAAAAAAAAGTTCCCTGCCCCTAGGCTTGCAATCTAACTAAGACCTGCTACAGAATGAAAGGGAAGTGGCCATTTGGAATGAGATTAAGTCCAACAGATACTCCTTCTTCTCTCTTTCCAAGGTCACCTAAGTAACAGTTGGGATGGAGCAAGGTTCTTTCTGGCTTTTCTCTTAAAGGCTCATGGAATCAGGATGACGAAATACATGACCAAAGTCCTGTAGAATGGGAGGTTTTCAAAGAAATATTACATCTTTCCAAGAACCACAAGTCTACACATATGTTGAAAGGCCACCTGTCAGGGATGCTTTATTTGCACAAATACTGTTGCTCTTCTTCAGAGTCTGATAATGGTTTATGACAAAAGTCCTCAGCTTCTTTATAATAAACAAGTTCACTTTGACTTATTTGAAACTGAAAAGAAACAAACAAATGAAGATCTACCAGGTCAGCCTCTCCCCTTCGAGTCAGAGAGGCAGGCCTCTGCAACTCAGGATGGATGCCCAAGTGACAAGTGGGCTCCACTCAGGGCCGGACTAAGGTAATTTAAAATGGTAAGCGAACATTATTTTGGCGCCCCCTCGCTCTCCAGCCTCGTGGAGCGTGAGCATGCACGCCGGGCGCGCATGCGCTGGGCCAGCTAGTTCTGCGCGTGCGCCATTGCTGCAGAAGGACTCCAGATGGACCGAGATACCAATCGCCCTAAGTGAGGCCAAAAAGGAGGAACTTTTTGCAGCCGGGATGGAGCCGGAGCCTTTTGGGCGATTGGCGTCTCAGTCCAGCTGGAGTCCCTTTGTAGCAATGGCACATGCATGGAACCTGACGGCCAGATGCGCCCCTGACTACGTGGCGCCCTAAGCGGGTGCTTACTTTGCCTAATGGTAAATCCGCCCCTGGCTCCACTCCACTCTGAGCAGCAGGGGGGAAGAGGGGCTCCCTCTCTCTCTCTGTGGGGCTGGAGGTCCCAGGGAGTCATGTTAGGATCCTAATAGATGCAGCCTGATTCCTTGCTCTTCTCCCCTTCCCCTTTTTTCCAGGCCCCATTTGCACTACTTTCCTCATTTATATCCTATGCCTTATACAGTATGTATTTGTATAGATATTGACAATGCAATTTACACCCTTCACTTGAAACCCCATAGCTTCTATTCTTCTCTTTATCTCTTTCTATGTATGTTCCCTGTATGCCCCTGTGGGTCTGGTGATGTGGAAACAACTGAGCACGTGCTCCTTCAATGCATGTTCTACAGAGATCTTAGATCCAATCTCATTGGACCATGGCTTCTAAAGTACCCGGGGCGCAGTGAAAGATGTTATTCCACCCTGCTGCTTTCGGACTCTAGCACTGCAATGACTTACAGTGTTGCTAAGTTCTGTGCTGCTGCCCTTAATATCAGACGGGTGATGATTGACACCGTAAGGCAACAATATCCTGTCTTTTAAAATATATTTTTATACTGATTTCTAGTCTGATTTTAAATAACTGTTTACTAGGGAGTTGTCCTTCTCCTCTTAGGGCGCTTGTGCCTGCTTTGTGCTGGTCTGTGACCGTAATAAAGTTTTGATTGATTGATTGACTCTTCACTATATTGTCTGTTTGGAGATCATTACTCTAAAAATATTAGCTTCACAAATGTTCATCATAATTTGAACCATAAATATTATAATCACTGCTCCAATGCATGCATTTTAGCTGAATTCTTGAAATAGTCTTTCCAGATCTGGATAATAAATAAAAAACTCTTTACAGCAATTCATCCATGATTTTTTAAAAATATATTTAGTGGACAGAATTTTTTCATTGCACAGTAACTGCATTGGATGGGGAGTGAGACCACGTTATCAAAGCCTGACATGCTCGTATTAAAAGTGCAGAAGGGGACAAGAACAAGGTTTTATTCCATTTCTTAACTTTTCAGAGAGACTTGGTGGTGGTTATGTTTTATATTTCCACTCCCACTTTAGCCCAATTATATTATTCCTTTCTACTACGCTCCAAATAAGCTTTCAGTCCTAAACTAGTGCCTGTCATAACAATGAAGTAAACTGAGAGTCAATCTGAACAAGACAGAGATGCTCCTAATCAACTGAAAGGTGGATCAGGGAACAGAAATTCAGTCTGTTCTGGAAAGTCACACGCCCCTGAAGATGTGGGTCTGGAGTTTGGTTGTACACTGGAGGGACTCCAGATGGACCGAGATACCAATCGCCCTAAGTGAGGCCGAAAAGGAGGAACTTTTTGCAGCCGGGATGGAGCCAGAGCATTTTGGGCGATTGGCGTCTCAGTCCAGCTGGAGTCTCTTTGCAGCAATGGCACATGCGTGGAACCTGGCGGCCAGATGCGCCCGACTACGTGGCGCCCTAAGCGGGTGCTTACTTTGCCTAATGATAAATCCGCCCCTGGCTCCACTCCACTCTGAGCAGCAGGGGGGAAGAGGGGCTCCCACTCTCTCTGTGGGGCTGGAGGTCCCAGGGAGTCATGTTAGGATCCTAATAGATGCAGCCTGATTCCTTGCTCTTCTCCCCTTCCCCTTTTTTCCAGGCCCCATTTGCACTACTTTCCTCATTTATATCCTATGCCTTATACAGTATGTATTTGTATAGATATTGACAATGCAATTTACACCCCTCACTTGAAACCCCATAGCTTCTATTCTTCTCTTTATCTCTTTCTATGTATGTTCCCTGTATGCATTTTTAAAGGACAGAAAATGTTGTTGTAACATGTGACTAAGTTTTACCTTTAATAATTTCATAATTTTGGCCTCAAAACCTGCTCTTGAGGTTGATTTATTCACAAGTTTATATAGTCATTATTTCAGTACGGCTTCTTCCATTTATAGAAAAGTGCCCAACTGACACTACTTCTCATTGAACAGGGAGAAGATACAGATTATGTGAGTTCCCTTTATTTATTTATTTATTTATTTATTTATTTATTTATTGTATTTATATGCCGCCTTTCTCACCCCTGGGGGACTCAAGGCAGTTTACACCATATTAATGGCAAAAATTCAATGCCAACGAACAGTAACATGTGCAACTTCAACTTAAAATCATTATATTCCCTTTCCCAATATGGACTTTCATAAGGTCTTCCACAGGATCATGGAGAGTCCTCTTTAACCTCCAGAGTAGACAGGGATGGGTGGGAGGCAATATCAGCTCTTAGCCCAAATAGTCTGTGAACATGGATGTTTGGTGAGCAGAAATGTATTCCCTGAATTTTAAAATCTAACCCATTATAAGAAAAGTAAAACCTCACAACCTCTGAGGATGCCTGCCATAGATGCAGATGAAATGTCAGGAGAGATTGCTTCTAAAACATGGCCATACAGCCCAAAAAACCTACAGCAAACCCAAGAAAAGTAATGTTAATTTCAAAAGACTTAAACAATGACATTGTCGTTAACATAGTAATGAGGGTGGTCATATCTCACTGAGAATGTCATTCTACCATGCAGAGGCCAAAACATAAAAGGTCCTCATACTTATTCAGGGAACACTAAGTATGGATTCCCAAAGCCTTCAATGAAGTTCCCAGCTAGACTTGTCTAGAAGGGAGTGCTCCCAGAACACAGGACATGGCTTCCACAACATTCTGAAACTCAATACCAGCAACTTGAAATGATCAAAAAATACATTGGTGAAATTCTTAAATTTGCAAGTAACATGCTCTGATCTCTTGTTCCCAAATGAAACCTTGACAGCTACATCTGGGACTGCCAGAGTGAAATCTGAAGACAATTGCTTTACCTTAGTAGTACAGGGGAATTTCAACAAGGGTTGCTTAACTAGTTGCATATGTAACACCTACTGAAAATCCTGATACTATACAATTGATAAAAGTTATAGGAACACTATCCAGTTTTCTATCTGGCAACCCTATTTGGGATTATATAAAGCTACTGAATTGTCTTCATGTAATTATTATGATAATGACTCCTGCATAATTGATCGAGAGCCTGACTGTCCCGTCCGTCCCCGTCCCCCAGTTCCCCAAGACACTGTTGTTTGTTAATGTTTACGTCAGTAAAAAGTATCTTACCAATCCCCACTCCACCTCTATCCCTGCAGGGGGGCCTAGACCTTGAATACTCTTAAGCTAAAATACTGTTAAGGAGGAGTCAATACAATTAACAGAATCATAGAATCACAGAGTTGGAAGAGACCATATGGGCCATCCAGTCCAACCCCCTGTCATGCAGGAAAAGCACTATCAAAGCACCACCGACAGATGGCCATCCAGAAACTGTTTAAAAGCCATTAAAGAAGAAGTTTCCACAATCCTCTGAGGCAGAGAGTTCCACTGAACAGCTCTTACAGCCAGGAAGTTCTTCCTAATGTTCGAGTGGAATCTCCTTTTCCATAATTTGAACCAAGTGCTCTGAGTTCTAGTCTCCAGCGCCGCAGAAAACAAGCCTGCTCCCTCTTCCTTATGACATCCTTTTAGGTACTTTAATTCATCTCAGAGTTCACATTTACTCAAATTAAACCAATTCATCAACCAGCAGAATCTATCTCTTTGCTTCATTAAACCCCATTTGTTCACTTTAATTCAAATTTGCCCAGTGAACATTGGTTCGAAATTTCCACTGCATCTCCAGAACTGAATGAAAGAAACAAGAGCCAATGTCATTCACATGCTGACAATAACCAAGCTTTGAAGCCTGTTAAAACAGCCTCCCATTATAATATATGCTGATGAATATCCTATCCAAAGAAAGAACTGATGAGCACATATGAAATCTCAAAGCAAATTAGGAGGCAAAGTTCTGCTTGCTAATAGATGGTCACTTGTTTCATTTCTTTTAAAAGGCCAAATGCGTTTGGGCCATTAATAGAGTTATACATTTTATACGTACAGTATATAACTACATTTAATACATTAAAAAAGACAGAGAATTAGTTACATTCTCTAAAAACATATGTGGAGCTTGATTCCAAAAACTAACAAATCCATCTGAACAAATGTCATTAAAAAACCAGGCTCAGGATATGCATTCTTTTACTATAAAATGTAATTTCCAAGCTGTGTACCAATGTGATTTGATACATTTTGATAGTTTTGAACTTTTGTACATAAGACTCAATTGCTAGCCAACAATACGCTACCACCTGTAACCCATTTTTCAATTTTCCTTGGATTTGGTACTTTTTAGAAAAGAACTCCACATTTATAGATTGCTCTCAAGTTTTGCAGGGGTTAAGAGTAAACAACCACTGCAAAAGTAGAAAAAACAAGAATATATTAATATACACATAGACCCTTATTAACATGCTTGCTGGCTATAGGATCCCAGAGCTTCCTGTTGTGTGTTCCTCTGCTTGCAAAAGGCATGTCTTGGCCCAAATTTCATTGTTCTTTCTGGGATGTATAGCAGTAGAGAGCAAAAGGGACTGAATAATGCCATCCTCGTCTGCATTTGATAATGTGTTTTTCCCTGGTCATGCTGTTTCCAGAGAACAAAGATGGGAGCTAAGCAGTCTTTAAAAACATTGTTTTCAGCTGTTTCCCTGGGATTGAACAAGTAGGCAAGGGAGAAAGGCAGGAGTTAAACCGCTCCTTTTCCTTTTCTGTGTCTAGGTCTTGCTACTTCCTGGAAGGGAGGTGGGAGAGGAAAACAAAGGATTTGGCTTAGAGAGGATTGCTGTGTTTTGCAGGCCTGCCTGATTCATCCCAGTAAAATGAGAGAGAAAACTGGCCAAGCTCATCTCTTTGTTATTTTGTTTCCTCCAGAAAACAGTATGGCCAGGGCAAAACACAGAACCAAATGCTGGCTGGCTCTCTTGCTCAGTATTTTTGTGTTTTTCCCAGGCAGCCTGAGCATTGGCAGTGGCAATGGCAGCAGTAGAAGGGTCCAGCTTTTCCTCTTGGATGTTACTGACCAGGGCCTGCAGGGCTGATGAGGCAATCTTGGTGGACTTGGACACCTGTCCACAATGAGACCAGTGTAGCTGAGGAGTGATGTCCTCCATAACCTAGATAGCAGATGAGGAAGAAGAGAAGCAGGCAACAGCACTGCTGTTACCCTACAATTTAATGGGGACATAAAGCCAGTTTGACCAGGCTTGCAGTTCCTGTGCAGGGTATCACCAAATAATCACAAATAAGCAAATTGGAAAAAGGGAAACCCTCAAAAGTGGAGAGCCAGCTAGAGATTACATTATTCTACATAATAGACTGCATATGAATACCTTTTGTCATTTGGGAGTTGTATTTGCTGGGATTTATAGTTAACCTACAATCAAGGATCACTCTGAACCCAGCCCACAATGAATCTGCACCAGACTTGCAACACTGCCTACATGGCCAACACTGAATACTGGTGGGGTTGGGGGGGGGTGTTTTTGAATTCTAGGGTTGCAGTTCACCAACACACAGAGTGCACTCCGTACCAAACTGGTTATGGAACTAGTCAACTTGCCACGCATACCTAACATGACAAACTTTAAATACTGGTGGAGTTTCGAGAGGACTAACCTCAGAGGTTGGGAGTTATACTTCACCCACATCAACAGAGCAAAGTGCACCTAACTGATGGATCTGGACCAAACTTGGTACAAATACCCAATATGACCAACTTTGAATATTAGTGAGGGGGGAGTTTTTTGAGGGGGACTGACCCAATATTATGGTAATTGTAGTTTTTCGTACATCCAGAGAACCCTGTGACCCCCACCAATATGAACCAAACTGGGCACACAGACCCAATGTGACCTCCTGTGAATATAAGTGGGGTTTGGGGTTGATTTACCTTGGCATGTGGGAGTTGTAGTTCACCCGTATCCAAGGAGCACTGACAACGGATCTGGACCAAACTTGGCACACAGACCCAACATGGTCAACTGTGAATACTGGTGGGATTCGGGGAAGATTGACCCACAATTTTTGGAGTGAAAGAAAGACTGACTTTTTTTCAAATAAATAGCATTACAAATTACCTAAGATGCTACTGCTGCTTTCTCCTCCTGATGCTGCTTTATGCCACTCTCAGTCCCACATTGCGCAGGTACTTTCCCTAGTGCCTTGAAGGAACTTGCTGGCGCAAGCCTCACTCCAGCCTTGCATGCTCTCCCTCGCCCACACATACATTCTCACTCTCCCCTCCCTGCTTGGAGTCTCAGAAACAGCCCTCCCGCTGGCTG
Source organism: Anolis apletophallus (assembly GCA_030556195.1). NCBI lineage: Eukaryota > Metazoa > Chordata > Lepidosauria > Squamata > Anolidae > Anolis > Anolis apletophallus. The sequence continues at coordinate 83,417,123 of JARBWK010000008.1, read as the reverse complement.
AGAGGATGGCCAATCACAGCAGGAGGTGGGCTTTTGGTGGGAGTATTCGCTATCTATTTCCAAAAGAAGGGCAGGCAAAGGATTTTCAAAAAGAAATTGTTTTCTGATAGTCTTTGGTGACTTCTGGAGTCCCGACCTTGTTTAGAAATCACAATTATTTTAATCTTAATATTCAAAAAGAGTATCTTCATTGTGATTCTGGATTGATATAGAATGTTGTGTTTCTAAAAATGCTATTCGTATTTCAAAAATGATACCCTATTCTTTGTTTAAAACGTTTTGAGGTTTGTCCTACACACATTTTCACATATACATTGAATAGCATAAATCACATGGTTAGTGTAACAAGTACTAAAATTGTTCAATTTGTACTGTTTCTGATCTATATTTTTTAGTTTCCAATATGTTAATTTGTTTATTAAATCTGTAAAAACCCTGGTGCATGATGAAATTTTGGGTATAAAAGGTTTTTAAATGGTCAACAAATTGTGGTATCCATATCTACATCTATATCTATTCTTTATCTATGGGCTCTTATATGCTCGAAAATGCAGAAGAAACTGGGGTAAAATGCGGGAGGCTAAAGGATGTTTCACAATAATGCGTGTTGATTCAGATTAAGAGCTGAAAAACACATGTTAAAAGGGTGTGTTTAAAACCCAATTTCAGCTGGAAAATGCACATATTTGAATGACTGTATACTCCTGCAATCAAAAAACACCTGGTGTGGACTGCTCCAGCACATGCACACATTATAAAATCCTGAAATTGCTGATCTGGGCTGTAAGCAAATGATAATATCCCCGGTAGGATATTTTATTCCAGACACTGCAAATCATGTCTTCTACTAGCAATATATGCAATCTCTTCATCTCCATAGCCTCATTCTATGTTCTGTTTCTAGGTCACACCAGCAGAAAAAAACCCCTGCATATTTATGGTGGGCTAGCAGAGAGGCAGGCAGAAACAGAGCACATAGATAAAAGCTTAGAATTACACATCAATGGTACTCATGTAACTAAAACGGAAAGCATAAATGGCATACACGTGTCAAAATATCAACATTTAAACAATTTATCTTGTCCTTTTGGCATATGCGGGTGAGACAGCATGTTAGATGCCTTTGATCACACGTGAGAAAAAAGGTCAGTATTGAACACAAAGAATAAAGCTCTGGAATAATCATTCATCTGCTTTCCCTGATTTAATTCTAATCAACGGAGATGAACTGGTCAATGCAGTTCATCTCCGTTCTGCTTGAGGAATATAGAGGAAAAATGAAGCTAAATATAGCAGGCACACAAAATTTGCTCTGGTTTGTATTTGGGTAGGAGACTACCAATGAATGGCAAGTGTGATGACCTATATTTCCAAAGAAACTGGCAAAACTGGCATAAGTAGTTGAGTTTTCCCGTGGATTATGGCAGTTCAGACACCTGCATCTGATTCCTATGTGAAACCAGCTGCTATTGTCCAGACAGTCAACCTGTGCTCCCCAGGCTCAAACTGCCTAGGGATATGGGATGGTTGTCACCTACATTCCCCCCTCCCCCTAATCACTGCTGGCAACACCAGCAACGTGGCAGTCTACCTTATGCTGAGGGAGTCTTTGTCCTTCTTCCATACCTTATGACTCATGAAGGAGGATTACAGGAGGAAAAGGGGGACAACCTTAGATGGTGTGTGTATGTTTGAGTAGGTAGGAGTTTAGTTTTTGTGTTTGTAATTTGATGTAATTTTGTAGTTAATTGTAGTAGCTGGAATGTAGCTGTGAAGTTTTAGTATTATACGTATATCATAAAATCGTTCTTCTTTGTATTAATACTGCTTTTTTATTATACTTTCTACTTATATAGAGAGAGATGGGCCAGAAGTCACTCCTTGATGTCAACACAACATCCAGGAACGTTCAGTCCTTAACGTATTGTTCACAACATGAGGAAGAACAAGTTTATGGCTTCTTTCCATTTCTGGGAAGGCAACACTGGAAGGCTCTGCAGCGGGGTACGCCACCTCTTTTCCATTTTCAGCACGGAGCCCAACCAAAAGTGCCTTTGCATTTTGTGAAGGGCTCCATGCTGAAAGTGGAGGGGAAGCAGTGTATGACAGGCAAATCGGCCCATGTGATGAGGTAGATAGAAAGAAATGTGATTATTTAGAGTCAGCATGGATATCTTAAAAAAGAATCATATGAAACTAAAATTTTCTCTGTTTTTGAAAGAGTTATCAACTGGGTAGATCAAGGAAATACTGTTGATGCAATATAACTTATTATCAGTAGGTTCTATCATTAGGCTTTTGGCAAGGCCCCTAATGATATTCTTGCAGGCAAGTCTGGAAACTATAGGCTAGATTGCACTACTGTTTCGTGGGTTCGTAACTGATTAATCAATTGAACCCAGAGAGCGTTTACCAATGCTTGTTCCTCATCATGTCAATATTGACTATTGGGACACCTCAAGGTTGTTTCTTGTATCTTGTGTTAACATCTTTATAGATGACTAGCTGAACCCGGCACGCGTTGCTGTGCCCTATTTAGAAGATTGGAGGAAGTCTTTGTTTATGTGTGTTTATATTGGTGTGTGTGTATGTATATGTGTTTTTTTATTTATGTGTGTGTATTTATGTGTATGTGTGTATATTGGTATTTGTATATATTTGTGTGTGTATATATATGTATGTGTGTATTTGTGTGTGTGTTTATATGTGTTTGGGTGTGTTTATGTGTATGTATGTTTGCATATATATATGTTTGTGTATTTGTTTGTGTATGTGTGTTTTTATGTGTGTATATGGTAATGTGTATATATGTGTCTGTGTGTATATATGTTTGTGTATGTGTGTGGATATTTGTGTGTGTGTGTGTGTGTATGTGTCTGTGTGTTTTTGGGGGAATGTTTGTGTGTGTTTATATATGTGTATTTGTTTGTGTGTGTATGTGTGTGTGTATATGTGTGTTTATGTGTATGTGTGTATATGGTAATGTGTATATATGTGTGTTTATATATGTGTGTGTGTATATGTGTGTGTGTGTTGATATTTGTGTGTGTGTGTTTGTATATGTGTCTGTGTGTTTTTGGGGGTATGTTTGTGTGTGTTTATATATGTATGTGTGTATGTGTGTGTATGTGTGTGTTTATGTGTGTTTGTGTGTGTGCGTTTGTGTTGTTTTGTGCTGGAGTTGTAATAATGTGGTTTTTGGTTTAGTATTGTTATGTGTTTGGTGAACTTGCCTGTGTCTTCCATGTCCGCCCCCTTTGGCCTCCTCCCTTGTGGAGGGGGGGGGGCGAAGGGGGACCTTGGCCAGGAGGCCGGTTGCCCCATGTCTTGATTCGGGGCAAGGTGTCTCCCGCACGGCGGAGGGAGGCCGAGGAGGTGGTGGAGGAGGTGTGGAAGGCGGTGTCTTTTCGTTCCGGAGACAGAAGTGGCTGGGGGATGGAGGAGGAGGAGGGTACGGCTATGGGACTACACTTCCCAGAAGGCTCTGCTCCTCTTTCCCAGTGAGTGGCGCGGAGCCTTCTGGGAGGTGTAGTTCTGTGTCTTCCAGCCGCCCCATGGAGTCGGGTCGCGTGCGCACCTCCTTGGGCGCTTTCTCCGCCGTGTTCTTGGGTTTCCTCGGCGGCTGTCTTCCTTTTTTGGACCCGGGTCGTGGTGTTGCGTCTTCGGCCTTCTGCTCCTGGCCTCCGCCGCTTGCAAGGCGGTCCTCATCCCGGTGCTTCCTGCGCAGCCCGTGTTTTGGACCGGCTAAGAGGCGGCGGAGAAGGGCGAGGAGGCGATGGTGTGTGCCGGGTCCAGAACCGGATGGCAGCCGGTGAGGAAGGGTAAGGAGGTGGTGGAGAAGGCGGCCAAGGTTGCAGGCGCGTGTCCCGGGTTGAGGAGCGGCTTGGACGTTGCGGAGAAGGGGGGCACGGCGGCGGCGGTGCGGGTGGGTTCAGGCAGCGGGTGAGAGGCGTGTCGTGTCCGGGTTGGTGGCAATATGTTGGTGCATGGAGGTGGGGTGGGGGGGTGCATTGGAGGAGGAGGTGCGCGGAGTCTTAGCTGCCGCCGCGTCCGCCGCCGTTCGCGCATGCGTGGAAATGTTGTTTTTCGGGGGTGTTTTTGAGGGGGTTGCGTTGTGTTTTGGGTTGTTTTTGTGGGCCCTATAGGAACCCAGGGGTATGGATCAGTGGCCTTGCGATTTTTGTGTGTGTGGGACATGTAGTTTTCGCGCCTATTTGCCGAGTACCACGACCACTCTCTTTTTATATATATAGATTTATATGATGGGATTGAAGATATGATTATAAAATTTGTGAGAGGCTTCTCTCATGTCCCCACATGGGGAGATGGAGCTGACAAAGGGAGCTCATCCCTGCTCTCCCCGGATTCGAACTTGTGACCTGTTGGTCTTCAGTCCTGCTGGCACAACCGTTTAACCCATTGCGCCACCGGGGGGCTCCTTTAAAATGATGTAAGGCATTAACTTATTTTAATCAGCTGTAATGGTAATAATTACAGTGCACTACAATCTCTCATGACCACTGGTTCTCATGGTGACACTAGATGACCCTTTCAGTGCAGCAGTGCTGTTACAGGGCCAATCAAAGAACACAACAGTCTGGTCAGTATTACCAATCTGAGAAAGGGGGTATGGTGTTTCCTTGTGCATACCATGACAAATTGATGAAAGCTTTCCACTTTCTTGGTGCAATCAGGTGGCAGCTTTTAGCATAAGGTGGTTCTCCTTTGCACAGACAGATTGTGTCATCACATAAACTTTATAACCCTACCAAAACTTGCCTTAAACTGAGTTGGGGGAATGTTGTGTTTGTGGGCTACCTCCTATGCTTTCATCTGCAACATTTCATAGGATACAATGTAGCCACTGTCACACATCTCCCAACACATATACAAAGGGTCAAGGCAGTGACATCTCTGGCCCATCCCGTTTGGGTATCAGCCAGCACGCCAACAACTTAAATCAAGAAATACTGTAGTTTTCTAAGATCTACAGACATATTCACGGAAATACCTCAGCAAGCAAGAGTCCAAAAATGGCAGGCTGAAACCCAGCACCTCAATCCATAGCTGATAACAAATGAGAGACTCCCTCCTGGGCACACAGAAGACTGAGCGACTTGAAAGGTGCTGAACGGACTGCGCTTTAGCACCATGAGATGCAGAGCCAACCATAAGAAGTGGGGCTACAAAGTGGAGTCCATGACATGCAAGTGTGGAGAAGAGCAAATCACAGACCACCTATTACAATGCAGCCTGAGCCTTGCCACATGCACAATGGAGGACCTTCTTATAGAAACACCAGAGGCACTCCAAGTGGCCAGCTACTGGTAAAAGGACATTTAATAGAATGCCAACTTTGTGTTTTCTCAAATCTATCACAATTGTAATCTTGGTTCGCTCCTGACACAATAAATAAATAAATAAATAAATAAATAATAACATATGCAAACACTTCCTCATTAATTTGTGAAGGCTTGCTGGTTTTGGGACCTATACATGCACACGTAAGGGTGATTTTTTTGTAATTTGTCTTTCACTTTCCGCCAGTCACACCGCTAGTCGGTACTTCTCATTCACAGAAAACTGTCTCCATGCTCTTCAACAACCCTTCTGAATAACTTCTATTTTTACCCCTATTAATGGCCAGCAGTTCTATGGAAGACGGAAGCCTCCATGATGTAAACACTCCCCAGTGTTCCCTCAATATATCTTTGTGACCTACCTTAAGAGCTTTATTGCTTGCCGGCCACTTTTGGCAAGGTCACATCATTCACTCACTCACTCACTCACTCACTCACCCATCCATCCACCTAAAGACCCACCTGTCTGTTTCACTCACCCATTCACTCACCCAGTCACCCATCCCTCTGATGGGGTGAGTGAATGAATGTGTGCATGTGTAAGTGAGTGGGGGGGGGGCAGGCGGATGGATGAGTGGGCAAGTCATTGAGCAGGCAGATAGAAAGGCAGATGAGTGGGGAGGTTTTGGGTTTTTTATAATGTTTCTATTGCAATAGTATCCATCTAATACACCGAAATAAACTTACTTTATATACATCCATAAACCATTGCATTTTTGCTCCCTTTATTTTCCCCCCCCCCCCCCAACTTTACAAAGCATTTTTAAGTGCAGCCAGTTCAGAAGTCTGTACATTTGAGTGTTTACAGTGCGGAGACTTCCTACCAGTAAAGGTGCTGTGCGAGAAATTTGAGAATACCAAAACCTGGACCCAAAAGATGGGAGTGTGACTATTACGCAATCCCGACTATTATGCAGTGAAATATGGTAGTGTTCACACTGATTAAAGTAATCGTGATGCTTTTTGTTACCTACTCTGGTCTGACTTTACCTGGAACTCAAGGAAAAACATCAAGTGATATTTAGGAAACTATTCATTTTCATAATTTCTAAGTAGTGGTATATACCGTATTTTTCGCACCATAAGATGCACCTGCTGATAAGACGCACCTAGATTTTAGAGGAGGAATCTAGGTAAAAAAGTTTTTGAGCCAAAAAGTGGTCGCGAGGAGGAGCAGGAGGAGGGGGGAGGCCACGAGGGGCATCTAATCCAACCCCTGTGAAAACAATCCACTTGTAATGCCTTGGCTCAATGCTATGGAATCATGGGGGTTGTAGTTTTACAAGGCCTCGAGCCATTTGTGCCAAAGGATACCTCACCAAATTAAAAATCCCATTGCATAGCATTGAACTGTGGCAAGTAGAGATGTTGTCCCTCAAATAGAAGCTCCGGGTGCTCCAAAAGCAGCCTTCCCATTGGCTTTGGCAGGCACGGAGGAACGGGGCGGAAGAGGGGACTCACGGGGCGCCCTCGCTGCTCACGGTCCCAAGGAGGAGGAGGGGGGGAGGCCACGAGGGCGGCCCCCACGGAGATGCAGCGGCAGCAGCAGCCGCAGCCGCAGCCACAGCAGCAGCAGCAGCAGCGGAAGGGCCCGAAGTCAGAGGCGGATCTTCGTGACGTCACGAAGATGCGCCTCTGCCGAGGAGGAAGGCCTCGGAGGCCGCACGCTGTAAGTACGCCCGAAAGAGGCCGCAGGGAGGGAGGGAAGGAGGAAGAGGCCCTGCGGAGGTGCTGCGGCCTCTTCCTCCTTCCCTCCCTCCCTCCCTGCGGCCTCTCTTTCGGGGCGCAACAGCGCTGCGCCGGCGAGGCCTTCCTTCCTCCTCGGCAGAGGCGCATCTTCGTGACGTCACTGCGTTGCGCCTCTGACGTCATGAAGATGCGCCTCTGCCGAGGAGGAAGGGAAGGCTCGCGGGCGCAGCGCCAGTACACCGAAGAGAGGCGCAGGGAGGGAGGGAAAGAGGAAGAGGCCGCAGCGCCTCCGCAGGGCCTCTTCCTCCTTCCCTCCCTCCCTGCGGTCTCTCTTTCGGGCGTACTTACAGCGCGGGGCTGGCAAGGCCTTCCTCCTCGGCAGAGGCGCATCTTCGTGACGTCACGAAGATCCGCCTCTGACTTCGCCCTTCCGCTGCTGCTGCTGCGGCTGCGGCTGCCGCTGCATCTCCGTGGGGCCGCCTCGTGGCCTCCCCTCCTCCTCCTCGGGTCCGTGAGCAGCGAGGGCGCCCGTGAGTCCCCGTGAGCAGCGAGGGCGACACGGCGGCGGGAGTCTGGGCATGGGCGGGAGCCGCCGGGAGCCGCTGGAGCCGCGGGGCCCCGCGAATATAGCGTGAGTATATCGCCCCCTCTGCTCCAGCGCCTCCCCCCCCTCCCGGCCTGCATCTTCGCGCCATAAGACGCGGCTCATTTTTTTCACTACTTTGGGAGGAAAAACTGCGTCTTATGGTGCGGTAAAAAAATACTTTTACTTCCTCTTCCCAATGCTAGCTGGTAGGCCCAGGGCAGTTTACAATGAATAAAGATAAGAAAAATAAATTAATATAGTTAGTTCTCCATATCTAAATTTGCCATTTTTCATGAACAGTTGTAAAAATGTTACCATGAAAACATTATGAATACAAGATTCAGTTTCCAACCTTAGTTACCAAACTGAAAAGCAATGGTATTACTAGTCACAAAATAATATGACAGTTGTAATGTTACCACAAAACATTATGAATACAAGATTCAGTTTCCAACCTTAGTTACCAAACTGAATATTCCCAGTGCTCTGAGTAGTCACATGTTTTAAATTTACATATATTTGAAGGATATCTTTTGATGTGTTTATTAATATTACATTTATTTTATAATTTTGTGTGGGTAGATAATTACTTTAGCCTTTTTATAAAGCTTTTAAAGTAAAATGACAGAAGTTTTTGCTATGACAGAATGTGAATGAATTCAGACTGCATTAATTCAGTTAAGGGAGACTATTACATTTGCTTTACAGTCAGATGCAAACAATTAAATAGATAACCTAGGCCGTGTTTCGGGGAAATTGTATATTTAGCATTGGACATCAACAGGCTCCAAAACAATTTGAAAATGCATGCCGCCAATGAGCAATTTGGATTAAAGAATATACAACACATTAAAGTCAAAGGAAATTCAGAGTCCAGCCCTTTAATGTGCTCAAGATCCAGATATATTCTAGATCCCAGGGCAAAATCAGTTAATCGGTATTGTAGATTCTTAATGTAGCACAAGGAGGCTACCAAAAAATGTCCCAAGGGCATGACTGGCTAGCAGGGGCTACCTGACTCCCTGGGAACAGTAATAATTACATCAATTACCCATTGCTTTAAAAGTTTGAGGCCTCCTGCAGTCCAGGGGTCAGGAACCTTTTTGACTCAGAGAGCCATAAAAGCAAAATATTTGGAAATGTATTTCAGTGAGAGCCATATAATATATTTTAACTAAATGTGAGTATAATAAGCCTCTGAATTTATTCATAATGATAATAATAATATTCATTCAGCCTCTGCTAATAATAATAACAACAATAGGTTCCTAGAGTAGGAGGAGACCTCCAAGGGCCATCCAGTCCAACCTCCTTCTGTCATAAGGGAAAACACAATCAAAGCATTCCTCACAGATGGCCATTCAGCCTCTGCTAATAATAATAATGATAATAATTAGGTTCCTAGAGTTGGAGGAGACCTCCAAGGACCATGCAGTCCAACCTCCTTCTGCCATAAGGGAAAACACAATCAAAACATTCCTCATAGATGGCCATTCAGCCTCTGCTAATAATGATAATGATAATGATAATAACAACAACAGGTTCCTAGAGTTGGAGGAGACCTCCAAGGACCATGCAGTCCAACCTCCTTCTGTCATAAGGAAAAACACAATCAAAACATTCCTCATAGATGGCCATTCAGCCTCTGCTAATAATGATAATGATAATAACAATAGGTTCCTAGAGTTGGAGGAGACCTCCAAGGGCCATGCAGTCCAACCTCCTTCTGCCATATGGGAAAACACAATCAAAGCATTCCTCACAGATGGCCCTTCAGCCTCTGTTAATAATAATAACAACAACAACAACAATAGGTTCCTAGAGTTGGAGGTGACCTCCAAGGGCCATGCAGTCCAACCTCCTTCTGCCATAAGGGAAAACACAATCAAAGCATTCCTCACAGATGGCCCTTCAGCCTCTGTTAATAATAATAACAACAACAACAATAGGTTCCTAGAGTTGGAGGAGACCTCCAAGGGCCCATGCAGTCCAACCTCCTTCTGCCATATGGGAAAACACAATCAAAGCATTCCTCACAGATGGCCCTTCAGCCTCTGTTAATAATAATAACAACAACAACAATAGGTTCCTAGAGTTGGAGGTGACCTCCAAGGGCCATGCAGTCCAACCTCCTTCTGCCATAAGGGAAAACACAATCAAAGCACTCCTCACAGAAGGCCATTCAGCCTTTGCAGGCTAAATGTCATGTTGATGTTGCTGCTGAAGGCCTCACTGCTTCTTTGGAAGAGGAGGAAGGAGAAAAAGAAGAGGAGGACGGTGGGTGGGCTCCTACAGTCCCTCGCCCGCCTGCCACCAGGAGCGGCAGGAGCAGCACTGTTGGCGAAGAAGCAGCAGCCTTCCTCTTGGCTGCCCATCGGCCTTCCTCTCCTCCTCCTCCTCCCTCCTCTTCTTCCTGAAAGCTGCCTTGGCAGAGGCACTGGAGATGGAAGGAGGGAGGGAGAAAAGGAAGGGATATAAAAAGTAAGGGGAAAGGGAGAGAAAAACGAGGAAGAGAGAAAGAAAAAGAAAGGGATATAGAACAAAAGAGAAGGAGGGGGAAGAAAGAGAAAGGAAAACCAAGAGAGAGAATGAAAAAGGAGAGGGGTTCTCCTGGGGAGAGGTGTTTGCTGCGGATGAAAGGAGGGAGGAGGAGGAGGAGGAGGAAAGAGGGAGCCTTGACTGCTCTCCCTCCAGCGCAACCCTATTGTGAGGCCAGGCCTCTCAGCTACCTTCCTCCTCCCCTCCTCCTTTACGCCCCCCCCCCCCAATAAACTTGTTGCAGGGCGAGAGGAAGCGCCAGCATGCAGGGCTGGGTCAGGTACTCAATGCTGTTCAATGGAATGCCCGCCTGCCCGCGGCCCCCAAGTCCTACTCTGGCGCTCCCAGCTAGCCAAACGCAGCGCTAACTAACACAGCACCACACCACACACACCCCCGCTGCCCTCCCGCCAACCCGAGAACGCGCATGGCCGGGAGGGAGCTTGCTTGGCTGGCTGTCCAATTACCTCCCACAGAAGGCCCTCTGCAAACGACGCGAATACAGGAACACTGGACACAGAAGTGCACAAATCAAGGCGAGCGTCCAGGCATCCCCCAAGAATGGGAGGGAGACCACCCGACGAAAGAGCCACATGCCAGCATGGAAAGAGCCAGATATGGCTCGGGAGCCATAGGTTCCCGACCCCTGCCTTAGTCTCTTGCAAAGTAAACAAATCAGTCCCTCCCTCCACCATTTCCTTCCACTACTCACTTATTTCAGTTCTCCTTTCTTCTCTCCCAAACTTAGATGGATCTTCTGTTCTACAAATCCAGCTATTTGATTTGTAATCCAGAAAGTTCTCTCCCCCCCCCCCCCCCTCGCTGCTGTTTTCTCAAAGAAATCACACAGATTAGTCTAACAAACAGAGCGATGTTGTCATCAAAATATCAGAACCCCAAAACAAACTCCAAAACCCATGGCTCAAGGGGCACCCAGAAACAGAGACTGCAAGTGATTTCCCCCCTAATTCCAGGTGACTTCTACATGAACTTGCCGAAGTTGCGCAAGCACATACACATGCCCCAAGGGACTATCCTATCATTTGAGGCATTCTGACTTCCAAGTTGTGCTGTGCAGTATCTATCCTTACTCCCACTCTTACAATCCAAGGAAGCAGATGAAGAGATGTAACATGGTATAATGCATTGAACTACAACTCTGGAAATTTTAAAATCTCTGCTCAACCATGAAAACCCATTGGATGATTTTTGGCTAGTCACACTTTCTCAGCCTCAGAGAAAAACTCCCTCTGAATAAATCTTACCAAGAAATCTGCATGATAGGAACATCTTAGGGTCACCATAAATGACTGGAAGGCACGCCACAACAATGAAGCAGATTAAGTTGAGAGGTGACAGTTGGCTCATGATGACCACGTGGACGTTATAGCAAAGCTGGGATTTGAACCTGATAACACAATCAAATCCTAGAGTTGGAAGAGAGCCAAGGGCCATCTGATCCAAACCGCCGGCAATGTAACAATCTATAGCTACAATGTAGTTCATTTTGTGTCCCATTCTTTCACTCCATCTCAAATAAGATATTGAAGAGATAGGAAAGTTACATAAAAGATGAATATATATCAGAGGATTTACATATTTTCTTTACAAGAAAAATGAGAGTATTTGGGTTTCCATAATCAGCCAGGTAAGATCATTGACATCAAGCAGGATTGTTTTACACCGAATGTGGATTTGAATATAAATGCTGTAATTTTGCAGCATTCCAGGATATACTGTTGGGCAGGGGTCCTCAAACTTTTTAAACAGAGGGCCAGGTCACAGTTCCTCAAACTGTTGGAGGGACGGATTATAATTTGAAAAAAACATGAATGAATTCCTATGCACACTGCACATATCTTATTTGTAGTGCAAAAAAACACTTAAAAACCACACAATAATTAAAATGAAGAACAATTTTAATTAAATATAAACATATTAGTATTTCAATTGGAAATGTGGGCCTGCTTTTGGCTGATGAGATAGGATTGTTGTTGCTGTTGTGTGCTTTAAAGTCGTTTCAGACTTAGGTTGACCCTGAGTGAGGGCCTGGTAAATGACCTTGGGTGGCTACACTTGTTGGGGCACAACAAGTGTAGATTTAATTGTAAAAAAGCAAGTGAAATAATGAGAAGAGCAGGTTCTTTTTATATGAGGGCATCCCATGCTTATTCAACAGGATAGGAACCAGAGGATTGCCAAATACCAGAAACTGATAAAATGAGGAACCTATAGTGCTCTACTCCCTAACCTGTTGGATAAGCAGGGGATTCCTATATTATGTTTATCAATGTTTTGCTCAAATTCACTCAATTAGCACTTTAAAATGTCAAGAAGCTCCAGGCAGGCTGAGAGAAGAAGAGAAGGTTTGAAGGGCAGATGGTCAGCTCAACTTTGAGGATTAGGGACTGTGAAAATTATGTAGATCACTACATATTTTTAAAAAAATGTAAACTTGAATCTGCACACATTAGGAAGAATGCTGTACACTCTATGCAAGGAGCAGCCAAACCCAAACCCAGAAGAATGCGAGAAGAAGTAGTGCAAACCTCAGAGAGACTTCGTGATACTGCACAGCTATTTCCGATTCCATGTTACAGTGGGTAAAGACTCAAAACAAAATTACTTCAAAACAAATAAAATCACATTCCTGAAAGCTTTTTATAGTGGTGCTTTCCCTTGAAAAAAAGGTCTAACTCCTATATTAAGGGTACATTTGTTTTTGTCACGATTCTTTTCAAAATGTAGTAGGCTTCAGTCCCCTTCATTTGGGATTATGAAGGGCTGAGCAGATGCCTCTTTCTATTATTTAGCAAACTTGCATGATTAGGGGAGAGAACAACTATGCTGAAATAATACTATGCAATATAAGGCTATGCCCCAACCCTTTTATTGGTTACAGCAGTGAATATGGATTGATCCTGCATGGGTCTGCAGGATCTGACCAACCCACTTGTTGATCAGGCTTTGTCTTGGAGCACAGGATTTGAATTCCCACTGCCCAGCTCCTCAGCCAATGCCTGCAAGATATGTGGCAACTTATTTCAGTCCTTGCTCACAGCCCTGCTCAGAAAATCATTCAGAAAATTGGTTAAAAATCAGGATCTTGTCTTGAATTCTACTACCTACTCAAGGTAAGGTCTCAAATGCCGCACAGCACCTCATAGGCATAGCTGTGTCACAATATCACAATACCACATATCCTGAAACTTAAACCCTAACAAACAGAAGTCATCTGGAGGGACTAACAGGAGTCTAATGCTGACTGGATTTAATATTTTGCCATGATATTTCCCTGAGATGCATGCCCATACCAGGCACGCTGTCTGGCTGAAGGAGACATAGTAAACTCAACACTACTCAGGCAGAATGGGGTCACTAACTGACACCCCTTTTGAGTACAATAAGTGGTGAATGAGCCTGTACTCCTACAGGGCTTTCTAAAGGAGTTACCTCTGCTATGTGATTTCAAATAAATCTGTGGGTTCAGGGCCTGGAGTGCCATGCTTCCAAATGACCAGATGAGACACAGACAGGCTGAAGGCAAAATCAGCTTTTTCTCAATGGTCAGACGTTAGCAGAGGTAGCCTCCAAAGAACTGATATACAGTGTTCCCTCACTACTTCGCAGTTCGCTTATTGTGGACTCGCTGTTTCGCGGATTTAAAAAAATATTAATTTAAAATATATATCATGGTATTTTCACTGTTTTGTGAGGTTTGCTGCCACTGCTCTCCAAGGCCCTTTCCCTCCTCAGTTCTTCCTTCCTCCAGCCTTGAAAGGCCTTTCCTTCCTTCCCTTCACTTCATTCTAAGTTTATAAAGACTTAAAATAGTGTATAACTACTAAAATAATGTATCAATATTAAAATTAAGTATTTCTATATCGCAGTTTTTCACTTATTGCTGGAGGTCCTGGAACCTAACCCCAGCAATAAGTGAGAGAACACTGTACCTCAATTACAAATACGGAGCATTTTTATTCATTCTGAAAGCTATTCAAGAAACCAATGCAAGATCCTGGTTGGTTTAGAAACTATCCAGCTAGGATCTGCATCCTGAGTGACTCAGGACTCCGTCCAACATCATCACCTGTTGGTCCTTCATAGTAGCAGGAAATTTGATAAACTGTCATTGGAGTGTTTGAAGTGTCAATCCATTTATTGATCTGCCCAGGAGGGGGGCACAACTGAGAAGGAATGTGGTGTGTCTGGTTATAATGGACTGGGATGGGTCCCCATATTTTTAGCTCTGTTGTGGAATGGTATTAGGCTTGATAAAAAAAATAGGTTCTTCAAAGTGTTGGCCATGTCAATAGGTCTTTCTATAGGGACCCGATATAGAGACCTGGGAACGTTCCCTGGCTAACCCAGATCATAAATCCAGATCATAACCCAGGTAAACAGACAAAGGGGACCTAAAGCTCTGATGTAAATTACTGTGTGCCCCCTCCCATTCTTTCCAGTTCATTGTATGAGGATTATGATAATCTCCTTTGAGTGTGGTTGAGATATGGCACCATTCCAGGGAATTTCATAGAAAAGTTACTGCAGGACGATCAGAAATAACCATAGGACTAGCTATTTCCCAATGGAGCCACGTCTCATATTTCATAATCCTGGGGTCAAATTTTTGATAAGGGATGCCTCCCAATTCCACATGTGGAACTCCAGGAATTATCCTCCCACTTGCCCCACCTTACATTTCTTCTCTATTTCTGAAGTCACCATTTCAGGTAACTCTCTGAGCCAGTGTTTCTCAAACGGCTCCTCCAGATGTTTTGTATTTCAGCTTCCACAATTCCTAACAGCTGGTAAACTAGCTGGGAGTTCTGGGAGCTAAAGTCCAAAACACCTGGAGGAGCAGAGTTTGAGAAATACTGCTTTAAGCTGACCTAGAATTATTTGATTTGAATGCTATCTGCAGCTCCTGAACAGGTGTGCTGAATCCTATTGAAAATCTTTTCTTGAGTAACCTAGAAGCTTTTCTGTATGGGTTCTGCTCCAGCATGGAGTTCAAGCCACACTGGAGTCTTGGTAAGCCCCTCACATTTTGCTGATGCCCTCTTCCATCCTACTATAACTGCCTCAGTGGTACCACCTGGGATGAACACTCTGTCCCCCCCCCCCCCCATTGGCACAAGCATTAGGATGTCCAGCACAGAAAGGGGTGTTGTCCAACAGAGAGCATAAGCAAGAAGTTCTGGAATGGGGCCCAAGACAGGCTTGAACCCATACTGATTGCACTGAAATTCCTTGGTTATATTCCCAACATACCTGCCTCCTATAGTCCTTCTTTCCTCCCCAATGAAAGGGCTTGGGACCATCGTGCTTTCCCTTTATATGGGGCCCCACCAAAATAAACCACAGTTTGTTGAAGATTAGATTTATCAGGTGTTCTCATTCTCTGAGGGTTTCTTCCTAAGTCAGCGGTTCCCCACCTTTGGTCCTCCAGGTGTTTTGAACTTCAGCTCCCACAGTTCCTAACTGCTGCTAAGATTACTGGGATTTCTGGGAGTTGAAGTACAAAACAACTGTAGGACCAAAGGTTGAGACCACTGTCCTAAATGCTATGTTTTACTTTATCACTACCATGTCCCCTGATAAAGTTTGTGCCTTAAGAACTTGCCCAAGTGGTAGGCCAACTCTAGTCTGGATATGTTACCTGCACTTCCCCCATAAACATGGTTATTAAATGAATATTCTACTATTTATCCTCTCTTTTTTTGGTCCTTTCTCTTTTCTATGATCTTCATCAGATTTTAGAAGTGAGAAAACATCCACATAATAGCCACTTCAAAAAGGTTTGCCAAATGCATGCAAGAGCAGGTCTTAAATCCCCCTACACTCAAGCAGAGTGAAAAACTGTGCCTCTCTGGCTAGGATAGCTGGCCATTGGGTTCAAAACACAGTGTAAACTCATTGGCTAGCATTCCCGTTTTCCCCTAGGATTGTGTCAAGCTGCACAGACCCTTGGGAGGAAACATCTGGTACTCCACCATGAAGATGGACTCCTTGGCTCTGCTTCCACCTCAACTTCAGAAACCAAGCAACTCAGTAAGTCCCACAATTCCTTTTCGTGAATACCAAATGGGACAAATTCTGCCATCAGCGAATTTAAAAAGACTAAATGAATTACATTCCCCTTATTGAAGTAAAAAAGTCAACACTATAAATGGACAAAAACTTGAAAAATCTGAAATTACAGTATCCATTTTAAAATGATTCTCAAATGTATTGGCTTATATTATCAGATGCAACAAATAATGTAAATGTAACATACACCTGAAAAACCCCACTTAAAAATAAATTTGTGAACAGTTGTTTTCAAAGGAAAGGACTAACAGATTGAGATGGCTTTTATCCTAGAGCTGTAACTATGTGGAACTCCATGACTTCGCATTGATGTGGCATTGGGGGCTGTGCGGTGGCGGTGGTCGGAGTGTGGAGGAATGGGTGTGTTGTTTTGTGATGCATGCTGGGGAAAGCATCTCATTTTGTTGTACAATGCCAATGAAGTTATTATATTCTATGCATGCTTATTAAATCAAAATGATTTGTTTTATTTACAATAAAATAGATTTTCAGATCATATCCCTAACATACAACAAAGTTGTTTTTTCCCCTTTCATGTTGTAGTGTGGGAGACTTTTCTGCAATACGATGTGTGTGTGTCTGTCTTTTAATTACCTGCTGACTTATGTTGACCCCATTTATTCATAGGGCTTTCTCAGGCAAGGGTAACTCTGGTAGTTTTGCCAATTCCTTCCTCTGAAATTTAGCCTAAAGCACCTGGCATTTGTTGGCAGTCTTAACCACAGCCAATTTTCCTTAGCTTCCAAGATTCGGTGGAACCTAACACCTTTGAGGTATTTATTCCATGGTCCATTAACTTATGGCGAATAGCTAAATTTGAGAAAAGTGCAAGTACTGGCTATTGACTTTTAGGGGGGGAAACTTTCAAGAAATTTATCTTTACAGTAAAAAAAAGTAAACGTAAAGGTTTTCCCCTGACATTAAGTCCAGTTGTGACTGAGTCTGGGGGTTGGTGCTCATCTCCATTTCTAAGCTGAAGAGCTGGTGTTGTCCATAAACACCCCCAAGGTCATGTGGTCGGCACGGAGTGCGATACCTCTTGATCTACTCACATTTGCATGTTTTCAAACTGTAGTCTTTACACTAAAACTACAATAAAATGTAAGAGTATTTATTGCATATTTTTCATAATAACCAAGTTAATTATGTTACTTTTGAGGAGGGGGGAGGCTGAAACCAAATACTTACATTCTAACACATAGCTAAATTAATGAGAGAGATAAAAAGAAAAAGAGGTGAATCCACATAATGCTAAGCTTACACAAGCTGAAACAAATGCATTTCATTGATGTTTGTGAAAGATCAAAAGGAAGCAGAACCAAAGAAAAGAGCATTCCTAACAAAAAAAGAAGCCATACAAATTCAAGCTAATAATATACAAATGAGTAATTTAGAAGGGAAAAATAGGTAAAGTGAAAGCAAATAAAAAAACACAAGAGAGCTATGAAATGAATATTAAATAATATTAGTATTTAATAAATAATTAATAAATTTATTAATTAAAATAATAAATTATTAATTATTAATTAAATAATGAAATGAATAATAAAGGTTACCAAATCTTGAACTTATATTGACTACTGTCACTGCAGGATATTGAAGTCAGAGACTGTTGCAACATGGAAGGCAGGTGGGGCAGTGACTGCCATCCTGTGTTCCCAGGTTGTTCAGGTCTGGGAAACATGGGATGGCAGTGAGAACAGTTGCACCCAGTGCCATGTGAAAGCTGCCCAACTGTTCTTATAAGCCCAAAGAACAGGACAGACTCCAAATTCTGGGCCAGAATTCAAAATGTCCCCTGACTTTGGTTAACGTGGGGCAAAGCTGTGTTAATGTAGACTTGCCCTGCATTATCCTGGACCCACTTCAAGAGATGTTTGGCTCGATGAAGCTGATCCAGCCCTACACCAAACTAAATGGTGAATGTAGATGTTCCCTTGATAACCAAAGTTGCTTTGCAATATAACTGCTAACACAAGGGTTCTTAACTATTACCAGATTCTAAAAATGATGGAGAATTAATTAAGACTTAAATTACTTTCAGACAGCACACCATTATACCTTGAACGTTGTTCTACTGTATTCTCAAATAGCTGTACTAGAAAGCTCAATAAAGCACCTATTGATTTTCTGAAACACTAACCAATATCTCTCAATTTTCATTTTCTCGTATGTCTAAGAAAATGTAGACACAACAAAAGGAAGGAGGGAATGGAGAGAGAGAGAGAGAAGAAAGCAATATAGGACCTAACTGAAAAAGCCAGTCAAATGCAAACAGAGCAAATAAATAAATAAATATTATACGATAGATCTACTACATAACCGATTGGAAAAGTTAACCTATAAATTAAGATTAGCAAAAGGAGAATTGAAAGAAGATCTATTTGATAATACTTGGAAACCATTTTTATGTGTAAAAGCAATGGCTTATTTATTCCAGCAAAAGTCCAAGAAAGATTGTGGTTGAGCAATTAATACATTACAATAATTATATGTAAAGTATAAAATTAGAATAACATATAAGTAATAGAACTTATGTGCTGTAGTTTTATAGTGTGAGTAATGAGATGATTGGGTGTATACATCTGGGAAACAAAGATGTGGTATAACAATTGTATTATGTTTTTAAAGTTTTGGAATTTTAAAGCATTTAATAAAGGAAATCTATTATCTTTTTTATTCTGCGGGGAATTCTGCACTGATACATTTGGCTTTGTCTGCTGGGAAGATTAAAAGAACTTTAACACAAGCACTTGGACTTATTTTGAAATACTTGTTTCCAATCTTCCTTTTCTTTCACGAATCATGCTGTTTTTTAAAATAACAACTGCAAACTGTTCTAGAAATCTGCAACATTTTTTGTGTGCCATTAATAGAGATCGTTGTCATGGTACTTTTGCCTCAGTCCTCAGAGGTTTTATGACATTATTTAAAAATACTAAAAAGATAAATACCACATGATAATCATTTTGCAGGGCCAAGATTTAGGGATGAACCATTCTTATTTCTAGATTTTATATATACATGCTGTTTAAATCATGAAACAGAGTGAAAGGCTTGTTTGTGGACTGTGTTACTGGCCTGCTCTTGATAAATACATCTAATGATTAATCGTGTGAGTTTTCTGAATCATGTGTTCAGAAGTAAAGCACATATCTCTTTTTAAACAACAAATAAATATTATATCAAATATTGCATCTAGTAAACATGCTCTTTCATATTTTGAGAAATAGAGCTTCTTCTTTTTTTCTTTTTCTTTTTACAAATACAGGCAGTCCCTAAGTTATGAACAAGATAAGTTCTGAAGGTTTGTTCTTAAGTTGAATTTGTGTGTAAATCAGAACAGGTAGATCTTTAAAGTGTAACTCAGCTACTATCTATCTGTCTACCTATCAATCTATCTGATTTGGATAGCATGGGGAAATATTAACACCCCTGTGGTGTTTGTTTGCAGTCAGTGCCCCTGTTCAAAAGATTTCACCTCACTTCCTGTTGTCTCAACCCCATTCTTAACTATGAATCATTTGTAAGTCTGCATATAGTGGACTGCATATAGTGACAAAATAAGTAAATAAATAAACCCTTGCTATCCTATTAAGCAGTGTGTGTTTTTAATTAGTAGCAGGGCCGTAGCCAGGATTTTGGTTTGGGGGGCTGAGTTTGGTTCGGGGGCTGAGACTGGGTGGAAGAGGGTCTACCCAAGCAAACCTTTTGTATTGTTATCCCAATAACCCCATTAATGTGGGATATAATGAGCATGGTGATCAGATCATGATATGAATAAACATAATAGTTTAAATAATGTACCAGTAAGGCCTTTTTGCGGACCACCCTGAGAATTTTGGGGGGGGGGGGGCTGAAGCCCCCTTAGCCCCCCCCCTGGCTACATGCCTGATTAGTAGCTCTACTTTTAACATTATTAAACTCCATCTCATTTACAATGACCAGCTATGGATCGCTTGCTATAAGGTACAGTGTTCCCTCACTTATTGCTGAGGTTATGTTCCAGAACCTCCCGCAATAAGTGAAAAACCACGATGTAAGGATACTCTATTTATTTTAATATTTATATGTTATTTTAGTAGTTATACATTAATTTAAGTCTTTAAAAACTTAAAATAAAGTGAAAGGAAGGAAAGGCCCTTCAAGGCTGGAGGGAGGAAGTAGCGAGGGAACACTGTACACAAAATTTTGTCATATTAAAATATTATATCCAAACCTTAAACACCAGGGGGGAAATGTGGTAGGGCAGATTTCAAGATAAATTGGATCAAATGGAGTGCTTTTTAAAATTCTAGGCATGCCTTATAACCTGTACTACTTCTAAAGTATAACACAGATTACAAGTAGTCCCAAAGTTACAAACAAGATAGGTTCTGTAGGTTTGTTCTAAAATTGCATTTGCAAGTAAGTCGGAACAGGCACATTTTTAAAGTATAGCTACACACAGGCATGTAGCCGGGGGGGGGGGGCTAAGGGGGCTTCAGCCCCCCGAAAATTCTCAGGGTGGTCCGCGAAAAGGCCTTACTGGTACATTATTTAAACTGTTATGTTTATTCATATCATGATCTGATCACCATGCTCATTATATCCCACATTAATGGGGTTATTGGGATAACAATACAAAAGGTTTGCTAGGGTAGACCCTCTTCCACCCAGTCTCAGCCCCCCCCCGAACCAAACTCAGCCCCCCCAATCAAAATCCTGGCTACAGCCCTGGCTACAGCCCTGGCTACACACACACACACACACACACACAGAGAGAGAGAGAGAGAGAGAGAGAGAGAGAGAGAGAGAGAGAATTTGGATAGCATAGGGAAGGGTGAACACTCCTGTGCTGTTTCTTTTGCTGTTTGTGCCCCTGTTGAGAAGATTTCACCTCACTTTCTGTCCCTGTGATAATTGAATTTGAAAAATATGGCTTGTTGTGGAAACAAGGCTAGGTGATGAAGCCGCAGTGGAGAGACCTTTATCCTGATGATAACTCTTTCAAGAGTGAAATGGAAGAATAGACTCTTAGAGTTGGAAGAGGCTACAAGGGCTACCCAGACTTTTGAAAATTTTGGTCATTTTTTTCTGGATATGTTCCAGAGATCTCCTGTATCCATAGTGACCCCACACCCCAATTCATCTCCCCCACTCCACCCCAATGAAATAGAAGAATGTTTAAAATAGCACTGGGGCTATAGCATAAGGAAGGGTTAGCATCCCTGTGGTGTTTGTTTTGTTGTCTGTGCCCCTATTCAGAAGATTTCACCTCACTTTCTATCCCTGTGATAATTGGATTTTGAAAAATGTGGCTTATTGTGGAAACAAGATTGGTGATAACGATTCAGTTGAGACACATTTCCCCCCTGAAATGAATTTCCTTTCCTAGGGGTAGATTTCTCTTGCTTCTTATTGTCTCACTCCAATTTGTAACTTTGAGTCATTTGTAAATCAGATGTTTGTAACTCGGGGATTGCCTGTATACATCGATCTCAGGTTTTAATTGAGGATGAGGAGTGTTGGCCCAAAATTGTGGATTTTGATATGACCTGTGGATAAGTCAAGGGTCCTTCAGTGGAGAGGGGGAAAGCAACAGTACCACCCCAAGGGACTTGATGTACCACCCCTCCCCCAGCACCAATTGCTGCTCTGGGCCAGAGTGAAGAGAGCGGGGGGCCAGGAAGACAGTTCCACCTTATCTCCTGTGCTATGCTAATAATATATTATAATATAATATATTGTATATACATATAATATTTAAAATATTGTAATGTAATCTATTATATAAAGGAGGTCCCGTCGTCGAATGACTGACAGAGACAGAGAAACCTTCCAAGGCAGAGACACCAAACTTGAAACACAAATAGGCCTCAGGCAAGGAAGGTTTTTAGCAAAGAAACTCCCCCCCCCCAACCTAGAAGGCCCCCAAAACAATGATACAAAAAAACCCTACATTTCCCAGCATTCTCTGCGGCAGCCAGCGAAACTCATTGGCCAACATTGGCCCACACAAAATGCAGGGAGGCTGAGTAACCATAGTAACGCTGGGCACAGCCAGCCAAGGCTAGGATAGAATGCTGAGTGATTTCAGCTCAGTCAGTTGGTGTTTGAGAGTTAAACTGACAAAACCAAACTCTATGAGGGAGCAATTCTCCAGCAATTCCTACCCACACAACACAACACAACTTCCTATCACAACCCATCCCCCCAACCTTATGGGACCCCGCACACAGAACACCTACCACCACCACAAACAAAAACCAACTCCACCTATACTCCAACCACAACACAACACAACACTGCACTGATACTCTACAAACACACACAAACACCCAAAACACTCCACCCACACAAGCATTCCACAACATACTACCACCCACAATTCCACCACACACCCACTAACTCACCAAAAAAGTAATACCTACACACAACACAATACGCACATAACACAACCTTGCGTCTACTGCTCAACCCATTTGTATGCCATTCCTTCCACACAGGCAGAAACTGACCCAAAAGACAAGCCATGCCTTCTAAAAAGAACAGCATCGGACGACACACTCGCAACGCTACATACATCAAACAAAAAGGGCAGAACAAACGCCAGAACAGAAACACAGTTTCTTTTTTTCAAATCCAGAGTTGGGAAACCACAGAACCTTTCCATCAACACAGCAGACGGAAAGACAAAAAACATTGTATATCCACAAGCTCTGCAGAACGCCAGCAACACCACACACCGACAACTCCCAAGGACTTCAACATCCCACCCACCAGAACAACCCACAACAACACAGCCATGACCCCACCAAGACCATAAGTAACATCAATTCCAACCCTTACATACTCAGACTTTTTCGCATCTCCTAAATAGGGCACAGCAACGTGTGCCGGGTACAGCTAGTACAATATAATAATATGGTATTATAATTATTTCCCCACCCAGGCATTCAAACAGGCATTCAAACAGGCAAGAAGCGGTGCCATGGCAGGGAGTTATTCAGTGCTTCTTTTAAGTTCTTCTGGGATGAACTAAATTCTTGTCTTTTGCCACTCGACTTGGACAAGGGGATGGCTCCTTTTTTTATAAGAGTTAAGTTATAGTACTAACATGAACTAGTAGATACGTCGGGCCAGGTTTTTCCTTGCCCTTTGCAAGCTCTCTCCTCCCTCATTTCTTTTTCTAAAAGGCTCTTCAGATGGAAAAAAGGAATGAATGACTTTATTTTATCACAGATTGTATTTCATTGCTATAAGTAGCGATTTAAGATGATCAGATTTTTATTTAGATTTTGCCAGACAGTTAACACTTTTGTTTAGTACGCTACAATAGAAATTGATGCATAGTAATTTGTTCAAAAATGAACATTGTTGAATCTTACCAAAGGGCTATCTAATTCTGCAATCCATTCCCATTCTGGTTAATCATTTGCCAATAGAAAGTGTGCCAGAAGGTTAAGTTCAACTGTACTTTCCATCTTGTATTGTCCATTGCATTGATTATACACAGATGTCTGTTTCTGATATTGATATAGCTATATTGATTAGGATACGTCTCAATTAATGTACATCTTAGTATACATCAATGGTGATACATCAATGATTTTATCTAACTCCACTTTGAAGTAATTTAAGTTGGCAAGTTAGCAATAAGTTTAGTTAAGTGCTGTGTTTAATCTGTTTTGAATCTCTCATCATTCTGCTTTAGAGGATGTCCCTGGGATCTAGTTTTACAAGACAAGACAAAACAACTTTCAGCCTGTACACTTTCTACTTTCTGCCAGCATCATTTTATATACCTCTATAATGTCTTTCTTGCTCACTTTTTTCTAGACTAAATAGCATCAAGGGTTTTAAACTTTCCTTGTTTCAGAATTACTCCTGCCCGTTAATAATAATAATATTTTTTATTTCTTACCCACCTTTCCCCAAGGTTGAAGGCAGGGTATAAAACAGTTAAAAACACAGATAAAAACATAAAATCATTAGAACACATATATTAAAAATGTAGATATACAATTAAAACACATCAAAATTATCCATATGAATAAATTTAAAATTCATAGTTCAAATTGAATGGGGAGACCTTAATTCTAAAAGCTCATATAGCTGTCAAATGTCTTCCAGCAGATCATTCAACATACTAGGGGTGGTTGATAAAAGATTATCTGAGTGACAGTTGCCAATCAAGTCCTGGCTGGTTATAGTAAATGTCCCCCAGAGGACCAGAATCCATGGGGCAGATTGGTCAGGAGGAGATGATCCTGGAAGTAACAGGATGGAAAGTTTCCCTCCCTCACAGATGAATTAATAATTGTATTTGAAACTGAAATTTCATCGCCTCTCTGGAAAACCATCCAAGAGAGGGCAGGTAACAAGAAAGGTTGTCCTCCTTAGTTGCCCCAGTAATTTGTCCACATCAGCAGTATCACCAATTTAAGATGACCCAGTGTAATCCCACTCACAGAGTCATTGGACACCCCATTATTAACTCCTGCTCCAATTATATCACCTAAATCAGCTCTTATGCGAGATATTTTAGCTCTGAAGTACTCATTAAAGGCATCAATGTGAACTACTGGAAGTTTTAACAGCAAGTCTAACCTAAGTTACACTTTTCACCACCCCGAATAGCTCAGAGAAATTGGCACTCTTCCCCATCCTAGCAGGTCTTTCTCCCTCTTTCCCTCCCCAAAGATCCTCCCCGAGGCAAAGGAAGGGCTCCGCCAAATGCCAGGGCCAGGCCTGCCTTGAGGAAGCATTCAGGAGCCTCGACTCAGCATGGGTCCATACTCTATACGTTTCATAGATCTGTGTGGCCTCTTTCGCTGCCTCCCTCCGCAAAAGCAGAGCACTGGGCGGAAATGATTGAGTTGGCATTTTCGCGTTGGCTTGGATTTCTCGCAAGAACAGCCAGAGCCAGAAGCTCCACGTCAATGAATTGGGCAGTGAGCGAACCTGGGAGCATCGGGAGGCTAAAGCATTCACAGGTTTCCAAGAAACAAATTGAGCCTCTCCGCTTGGAAATGGTTTTTTTTTTACTATTTTACTGGATTTTTCAAGAGTTTCCTCCCCCCTCCAATGAACTGTTTATACAGCTTCATGACATCCATCGTTAACTGGAAGCAAGTTTCATTCAGGGTGAAATTTCACAAGGGTCTGGAGAACAAGCCCTATGAGGAGTGGCTTGAAGAGCTGGGCATGTTTAGCCTGAAGAAGAGAAGGCTGAGAGAAGACATGATAGCCATGTATAAGTATGTGAGAGGAAGTCATATATATGTTGTGTTCATCCAAACAGGCCCAGGTTTAACACTGAGTGTATAAATACATTTAAAACATATTAACTATATGCATTATTGTGTTAGAGTGTCATTTTGTGTCATTTTGGTTGGTGGTGTGCCCCAGGATTTTGTAAATGTAGAAAATATGCCACGGCTCAAAAAAGGTTGAAAAACACTGTTCTATAGCATGGCTTTTCTCATCCAAATTGAGTTTTCAGCTATCTGCACTCGAATCATTGTCCTTTCCTTTTCAGTTCCCTGAAGGCCTCCATATATCAAGGAGTCTGGTTAGTAATGGGTCAGAGGGGATGTTTGGTAATGACCATGTCTATAGCCTGGTTAGATTTCGATTCTACCTATTGACCAGGGCTTCAACAGGATTGTCTGTGATACCAGCCATATCATTCAACATTTAGGTTTCCCCTTTCTTCATATTTTCTAACTCTACGGTATCATTTTTCATAAGCAAGAGCCAGAACTGTATCTAATTGTGATAACATCACATATTTGCATAAGAATAGTATGATATTCCTAATTTTATTTTCACTTCATTTCCCAAACATTGAATAGAACGTGTCTTTTTAAAAATCGCAGTCATATGCTGTGTCGGCATTTTCATTGAGCCATCTACCACAATCCCAAGACACTTCACTGTCAGACACTGCCAGTTCAGATCAAAAACAAGATATTTCTACTCATTATAAGATGAAAGGCACTCATGTGTTTCCTATTGACACAGTTCTCTTGAAAGTTACTTGCCCTCAAATCTAAATCCCCAAGACATTAAAAATGTAAAAATTGGAAATCACAAAATGAACTTCAGAATGAATATGTTAGCTGCCAGATTATAATGGGGCAAAAAAGCTCAATCAGCAATGACAGGAGCTCGGTTCTACCAGAGAAAGTTCTAAAGACTTTGTGGGATACTACTGCAAGTAGTCCTGCTAACAGTAATAAAAGTGAAGGTCCCCAAAGCTACCCCCTAGGCCCAGAGTCAGCTCGGAATATCCTGACTCGAAAACCCTCCTCTCCACCAAGAATGGCCTGGGTTGGAACCTTCAACAGAAAGGAACTGCAATCTGTATAATCTAACTCTAAATCTAGTTCCTCACTCGCACTTCAAAAACCTCAGAATGCCAAAATAATAGCTTCAGAAGGTTTCTTGGCCCTCTAGAATAGGCTTTGGGGATGCAAAAGGGAACAGGATTCTACTGCTCTGTAAACGGAAGTTCAGCAATGGAGGTGGGAGTTAAATATAGTTACACACACACACACCCCACACACATACACTTTTTGCCAAGAGTACTCTGTCATGAGTCTCTAGATCTGCTGCTTCACTATTCCTAATCCTTACTGTATATCTCCCTTAAGACGTTTCCATTTGCCCTCTACACAAGAAAAATAAGCTAACTTGCAGGCAAATGTATAGGGAAATCCCTATTTCAAAGTGATGTTGTGTACCCATCCTTGGCATCACACATAAACAGTGGATTTTTTTTCATTATGAATCAAACAAACAAAAAATATCGTTAGTGTTAAAATCATCAAGAATGCAGATTTTTCTCATTTGCTTTAGAAATGACATGTTTAGTGATTTCTTGAACATGCTAATATTACCACCAATATTTGGTGTCTTAGTGTTAGGCCTGGCAGAACTTTTGCTGCTTTCATTGAAAAGGGCTTTCACTATTCTCTAAATTTCAACTGCTCACATATTCTCCCTTTCTTGCTGAATCTCTAAACCGTGCACTTAAAATAGACTACCAGATTATCTGGGTAAATCATAAAGCTTGGCTTATCTCTCCCTCCCTCCCTCCCTTTCCCCTCCCCCTCTCCCCTCAAAACATACAATTTATTTTGTCCACCAGCAAAGCAGCAGGGAGCCAAGAGTAATCTACTATGTCCGATAAATGCACACTTTGCTTCCTTACATTTTCCCCTACATATCTGTCGTGTTCACAGTTAACTGACACTATGTTAAAAATTCAGAGGAATTTAAACATATAGAATAATTTCAGGCCTACTCTCATAAATTGTATCTGTGGCTGCAGCAGAAGCTGTATACGTCTGTGTTACAAACTTACTAAAGTCTTATGTAGCCAGTTTTCAGTCAGAGAAAATAACATCAGAAAGCAGAAACAGAGGAAAGCAACTGTTTAATTTCTCCTATTTGTTCTGTATTCAAAATCTGTTTTTTCCAAAGTCAGGTGCTTTTACCTTTAAAGAAAACCAAACTATGCTCTGATAATAAACAACAATAAAACAATGGGTGTTGTGTGGTTTCTGGGCTGTAAAATAATACTCTCTCAATACACATACATACGCATATATTCCTAATTAGCTCAGATTCATAACAGAAGTGCATCTAAAAAATAGTCTTATTCGTAAGCAGCCCACCTCTCTACTTTTACTTCCGGTACAACATTGTATGTCTATGGACACCTGAGGAAGCCCTAAAGGACAGGGCTATAAATAACAACTCCTATGTGGTGGGATGAGAGGAGTTCCTAAAGATGCCGCAGAGAAGCTTCTCTACAAGATTAATGATAGGTGAGAAAGTTCAGTGACATGGGGGGGGGGTGCTTTCATTGGATTTTCAGAGGTGATTTTGTCAGTTCCTTCCTCTAAAACACAGCTTACAGCACATACTGTGTATGAAGACAGATGTGAAAGAAATAGCTACTGCCACTAAGAATACGGACTAGGGAAGCAATGAACACCTGGAAGAAATTATGAAGAGCAGAAGTATACAGATTTTCTTAAGTGTGAACAGTATACAGTATTTGTTACAAAACGGAGCTACATACTCTGAGCTTAGCATACAACAGTTTTGCATTATTGTAGTGTGATGATGAAGCGAGTCTTTGTATACAACTGAGAAAGAAATACTCCTTCACTGTCAACACCTCTTCTCAGCCTGTCATTATCAACCATGTCTAAACTGCAGGCCTAACTTATTTAAATGATTAATGCATATTTAAACTATGTGGCTATGCTGTTAACATGTTGATCTCTGTAACTAATCCCTCTCTGCACATTATGAACAAAGCATTTTGTCATAGTCATGGACAATTTTAGCTCTTCCACTAAACAGATGTGCTTGATCGATCGAGAATTTTTAAAAATAGTTTTTCACCAGAGTAAGCATGTGATGCAAAACCCCATGCCACATGGATACATTATTTGGTGTATCGCTTTTACAGTGTATGTATTAGATACTCTATATACCAGGCATGGGCAAACTTTAGTCCTCCAGGCGTTTTGGACTCAAACTCCAATTGAAGTCCAAAACACCAGGAGGGCCGAAGTTTGCCCATGCCTGGCATATTCCCACACAGCATACACTAAGCAGTTTCACATACAACACAATCCATCCTCCATTAACCTGTGCTCTAATGGCACATCCTGCTTACTATAGCCTACATAATTTCCCTTCAAAACCTGAAAAAGAAAATGCAGAAAACACATAATAGGTGTGTAAACCTAAAGGACAAGATTGTTATCCCTGAGATGTGATCCCAAATCTTTCTGTAGGCTTCCATAATACTTTAAAAATAAAAACAAAAAAAACACCCTCTATGCAACACTCTGGCTAAATCAATTCAAGTGGTTTAACAGCTTTATGGGCCTTAGGAACAAAGGATGTCCTTTGTTTCAAGGGCTCTGGAAGCTCTTTGACCACAAAGAATCAAGCTGTTCCTTTTGTTTATTTGTCTATGCTAATTGCACCATTTCCTTAGCCCAAAAGCAAGCAGCTCTGGGGCATCCTCCTCATCCCTTTCAGGAGATGCAAGAGCCTCAGCCAGGTTGCTCACTGGAACTGGCTGCAGGGATGGACACCCCCTTGTTGCAGTAGCTCCACTGGCTGCCAGTCTGTTACTGGGCACAATTCAAAGTTCTGGTCATGACCTTTAAAGCCCTAGATGGTTCAGATCCAGGCTATTTGGCCGGCTGCATTCCCTTGTACGAACCTGCCTGGACCCTGAGATCTTCAGGAGAGGCCCTTCTCTTGGTCCCACCTCCATCTCAAGCTCAATTGGTGAGAATGAGAGAGGGGGGCCTTCTCAGTGGCTGCCCCTCAATGCTGGAACTCTCTTCTTCCCAGGGAAACCAGAACAGTCCCCTCCTCCTCGCTGTCATTTTGGTGGCAGACTAAAACCTTTTTATTCAGGCAGGCTTTTAAAGAAGAAGGCATTTACAATCTAGTCAAGGGGGTGCTGTGGTTTTTAACTTTGAATTTGTTTTAATGGTTTTTAACTGGGAATTTTAGATACTGTTTATGTTTGATCCTGTTTTAATTTTTGTACATTTGTAGATTTTAAACAGTTATGCTGATATTTTTATGTCAAGCCACTTTGAGTCACCTTTGGGGGAGATAAAGCGGGATATAAATATAATTATAATAAATATAATAATAATACTACAGCGGGATATAAATAAATATAATAATAGCAAATTACACATTCAAATTAGAGGAAAGGAAATGCCACCCAGTGTCTAGATCACTGATTCTCAAAGTGGGCGGTACAACCCCCTGGTGGGCAGTGAGGCGATTCAAGGGGGCGATGGGAGGCTCAGGGGAATTTGGGGGGCGGTGAACCCCTTTAAGGGGGCGGTGAACGATTGGCCATTTAGGAGGGGTCGTGCGGCCCTCTTCTTTGACCCCGCCTTCTTCACTTTGAACCCCACACACAGTGCAGTGCGAAGGCTGCAGTGCAAAGGCCTCTACATCCTCCGGCGGAGCCTCCCCGCCACCATGGAAGAAAGCACGGCCTTCCCCAGCGGAGGCAATTCATTCCAAACCCCTCCAGTATTTTCTGTAGGTCATGGGGGTTCTGTGTGCCAAGTTTGGCTCAATTCCATTGTTGTTGGAATTCAAAATGCTCTTTGATTGTAGGTAAACCATAAATCCCAGTAACTACAACTCCCAAATGAGCAGGGCTGTTTTCTCAAAACTCCACCAGTGTTCAAATTTGGGTATATTGAGTATTCGTGCCAAGTTTGGTCCAGATCCATAGTTGTTTGGGTTCTCAGTTCTCTCCGGATGTAGGTGAACTACATCTCCCCTAAATCACTGCCAATTCCTCCCACCCCACACCCCAGTATTTTCTGTTGGTCATGTGGGTTCTCTGTGCCAAGTTTGGTTCAGTTCTGTAATTTATGGGGGTCTCAGTGGTCTGTGGAAGCCAGAGCTGAATCAATTGAAGGTACTGCAAATCCCATCATCCGTTGTCCATACTCCCCCAAACATATTGTTTTTGTGATTAATCACTATGTTTTAATTATGTTCAATTTGTAACAATGAAAATACATCCTGTATATTAGATATTTGCATTAGAATTCGTAAGAGTAGCAAAATTATTTATGAAGCAGCAACGAAAATATGATTGGGGGTCACCACAACATAAGGAACCTTATTTAAGGGTCACGGCATTAGAAAAATTGAGACCCACTGCATTAATACATATATCTTTCTGTTTAATTGCTATTAAATTTTTAAAAAATAATTTCTAGGGGGCGGTGAGTAATTTTTTTTCTGGAAAGGGGTCTAGATCGAGGGAAGTCATGGTGCCTCTCTATTCAGCTTTGGTTAGACCTCACCTGGAATACTGTGTCCAGTTCTAAGCGCCACAGTTCAAAAGAGATATTGACAAGCTGGAAGGTGTCCAGAGCAACTAAAAGGATCAAAGGTCTGGAGACCATGCCCTATGACAGTGGTTCTCAACCTGTGGGTCCCCAGGTGTTTTGGCCTACAACTCCCAGAAATCACAGCCAGTTTATCAGCTGTTAGGATTTCTGGGAGTTGAAGGCCAAAACATCTGGGGACCCACAGGTTGAGAACCACTGCCCTATGAGGAGCATGTGTTTAGCCTGCAGAAGAGAAGGTTGGGAGGAGCCATGATAGCCATGTATAAATATGTGAAAGCAGGCATGTAGCCATGAAAATTCTCAGGGTGGTCAGCAGAAGGCCTTACTGGTACATTATTTAAACTGTTATGTTTATTCATATCATGATCTGATCACCATGCTCATTATATCCCACCTTCATGGGGTTATTGGGATAACAATACAAAAGGTTTGCTAAAACCCTCTTCCACCCAGTCTCAGCCCCCGAACCAAACTCACCCCCCCCGAACCAAAATCCTGGCTACGGCAGGCTTGTTTTCTGCTGCCCTTGAAACTAGGATTAGGAGCAATGGGTTCTAATTATAGCAAAGGAGATTCCACCTGAACATTAGGAAGAAGTCCCTAACCGTACGAGCTGTTCAACATTGGGACTCTCTGCCTCGGAATGTAGTGGAAAGCTCCTTCCTTGGAAATTTTTAAACAGAGGTTGGGTGGCCATCTGCCAGGGATACTTTGACCGTGCCTTCCTGCATGAGGTCTCTTCCAACTCAATTATTCTATGACTCTCTAGGAGCTTTCTGCCTCAGAGTGTGGTGGAAGCTCCTTCCTTGGAGGCTGGATGGCCATCTGCCAGGGATACTTTGACCGTGCCTTCCTGCATGGCGGGGGTTGGACTAGATAAGTGTTTCCCAACCTTTTTTGGGCCGCGGCACACTTTTTACATTTACAAAATCCTGGGGCACACCACCAACCAAAATGACACTAAATAACACTCTAACACAGTAATACATATAGTTAATATGTTTTTAAATGTATTTATAAACTCAGTGTGAAACCTGGGCCTGTTTCAATGAACACAACATAGATAGATATCCTGGCAGGAATGGCCGAAAGACACAAACTTCCCACACAGAACTCTCATAACCAAGAGAGTGTTAGAGTGTCCCATAACCAAGAGAAAATGCTATAAGAGTTTGGTGGGCATTGACCTTGAGTTTTGGAGTTGTAGTTCACCTATATCCAGAGAGCACTGTGGACTCAAACAATGTTGGATCAGGACCAAACTTGGCATGAATACTCAAAATGCCCAAATATGAATGCAGATGGAGTTCAGGGGAAATAGACCTTGATATTTGGGAGTTGTAGTTGCTGGGATTTATAGTTCTCCTACAATCAAAGAGCATTCTGAACCCCACCAATGATAGAACTGGGCCAAACTTCCCACACAGAACCCCCAGGAGGCAAGAGGAGGTCTCTACTTGGGGAAAGGGAGGCGGGCCTTCCCAATGCATGGAGAGGGAGAGACTAAGTAGACAATGGGTGGGGAGCGGGGTGTTTGTAATTTTGTGCCTTTATCGAGGTAGGTTTCTTAGGGTTTTTATACTTCAACACACTAGACTCTCCCCCCTCCCCTCCTGGAGGTTCCAATTTCCCACGGCACACCTGATGATTGCTCACAGCACACTAGTGTGCCCTGGCACACTGGTTGGGAAACACTGAACTAGATGGCCCATGGGGTCTCCCCCAACTCCATGATTGTATAGTAAGGATAAGGGTGCAAGGCTCACTCACCGTCCTCCAGAGGGGCTGCCTCTTGGCACTGACCGAGGCGGCGGCCACGATGAGGTGGCAGAGGGCCACCATGAGGCCGAAGAGGCCGGCCAGAAGGATGCGGACGGGCAGGAGGGAGTAGGAGACGAAGGTGACCAGCATGAGCTGCCACATGCCCTGCTCGGGGGCGCTGGGGGGCTCGGCGCCGTAGGCACCCAGGGAGAAGGGGCAGCAGAGGAAGGCGAAGGTGAAGCTGAAGAGCAGCGTGAGCTTGACGATCTGCTGCAGCTGGGTGACCTGCAGGTACTTGACGTTGGTGACGATGAAGAGGGAGAGGAAGATGATGCAGTGCACCGGGTGGGAGCCCTTGGAGATGGTCAGGCTGGGCCCGGAGAGCAGCTCCACCAGCGCCAGGCTGGCCGTCAGCACGATCAGCACGGCCAGCGCCTTCAGCGTCGAGGTCTGCTCCAGCTTCAGGTTGTAGTTCTGGAAGAGCGACTCCAGCTCCTTGCAGTCGAACTGGTCCTCGCAGGCCAGGCCTTCCAGCAGCAGCTGGCGGCGAGGAGGCGCAGGGGCCGCGTCGCCTCCGCCACTCCCGGCGGCCGCAGGGGCTGGAGGCGGCGGCGGTTGTGGCTGCAGCGGCGGCGGCTGCTGCTGTGGTGCTTGCGGCGGCGGCGGCCCGGCCGACGAGGACCTGGAGCAGCAGCAATAGCGGCAGCACTTCTTCCTCGCCTTCTTGCTCTTCTTGATCTTCTGGAACGGTATTTCCTCCATGTCAGGGCCATTCATAAACCCCAGGGAAGAGAGGCCCCTCCGCTGCCGCCTCGGCTGCCGCTATTGTCCCTCTCATGAGAGAGAGAGAGAGAAAGAAGCCAGGTGAGGAAGGGCGGCGCGGCGGGGAGGCTTTGGGGCCGCGCGCGGGAAAGTGCCAGCAGAGAGCAGCCGTCACCTGAGGCAACCCACCGACGAAGCCGTCGCCGCACGCAAGAGCCAGGCACAGCAGCCAGGGGGGAGGGGGGAGAGGGAGGGGGGGAGAGAGAGAGGTTCCCCTCAGGAGAGAGGAGTCTCCCTCGCGCCCAGCAGCAGCAGCAGAGCGGAGGGCGCAGGAGAAGCCCGCCGCCGGCTGGGCTCCAGAGGTCTCCCTTCGCCGTCCATCCTCCGCCCTCCTCTTCCCCCTCCGCGCCGCGCGAGACCACCACGCAGGCGCTCGAGGGACCCTTAATCCCCCGATGCCTCCCCAAAGCCGTCCATCCAAAAGCGAGGGCGGGGAGACAAAAGGCAGGTTTAGGATCGTCGTGGTTCCCCCCGTCTCCCGCTGACAGCACAGCCAAGGCGGGCGGGGAGCGGGGGTTACGCCGAGATTACAGAACAGCCGGGGAGGGGGAGGCGCACAGGCAGGGAGAGGAGAAGGAGACGGAGACGGTGATCCCCTGCCAGCGTCCAAAAGCTTTTCCACTGGAGGGGGGGGCGATGTCCTGCGCTTGCGCCTGCGCAGTGTGTCCTCCTGCCAAGCCAGACACGTCTCCCCAATCTGAGGGGAAGGAGCGGGGAGGGAGGCTCAGGGTTTGATCACAGGACTGCATTCTGCTCACCAGCAAGCCTGGAGCCAAAAGAACCCTTTAGGACCGTGTTTCCCAACCTTTTTTTGAGCCGTGGCACACTTTTTACATTTGTAAAATCCTGGGGCACCCCACCAACCAAATGACACAAAATGACACTCCAACACAGTAATACAGTGTTTCTCAACCAGTGTGCCGTGGCACACTAGTGTGCCGTGAGCGATCATCAGGTGTGCCGCGAGAAAAGCTCTCTGCCCCCCTTCCTTCCCCCCTCCTCCTGTCGAACTCCTGCTGCTTGGGAGAGGAGGAGGAAGGGACGGGCGGCGGTGAAGAAAAAGAAGAAGGGACTGGGGCACCGCCTCCTTCGGCTGTTTCCCCAACCAGCCTCCAATCTGCCATGACTCCCGCCCCTTGCTTGTTGAAGCCGCGCGGAGGAGGAGCCCGGCCTACTGAATCCCGTCCACCGCTCATGCTCCTCCTTTGTGAGAGCTGAAACCGGGGGGGGGGCACGATGCAGCCTGGCTCCACCCCCTCCCCCCCCCGGCTTCAGCACTCCCACAGCCGCCAGCCTTGAGGGGCAGTGCCAAGCCAGTGATGGCAGAGCCAGCACAATGCTGGCTTGCTCCCTCAAAGCTGGCGAAGCTGTTGGAGAACTGAAGCCGGGGGGAGGGGGCGGGGAATGGCGCAGCCTGGCTCTGCCCCCTCCCCCAGCTTCAGTGCTCCCACAGCTGTGCCAGCCTTGAGGGCAGTGCCAAGCCAGTGGTGGCACAATGCTGGCTTGGCACCGTCCCCTCAAGGCTGGTGAAGCTGTGGGAGAACTGAAGCCAGGGAGGGCGGGGCATGGTGCGGCCTGGCCCCTCCCCTGGCTTCGGCACTCCCAGCAGCTCACCATCCCCCAGCCGTTCTTTTCTGTGTTACAGTGTCATTTTGTGTCATTTTGGTTGGTAGTGTGCCCCCGGATTTTTTTAATGTTAAAAGTGTGCCGCGGCTCAAAAAAGGTTGGGAAACACTGCAGTAATACATATAGTTAATATGTTTTTAAATGTATTTATTTATACACTCAATGTGAAACCTGGGCATCTTTCGATGAACACAACACAGCAGGAATGGCAGAAAGACGCAAACTTCCCACACAAAACTCCCATAACCAAGAGAAAATGCCAGGCCCGGATTAGCGTCTTTGGCCGCCCGAGGCCAAGACGCCCCGCGCCGCCCCCCCAGGGTGTGGAAAGCCACACCCCCAGGGCGCTGCTGCGCATGTGCGGCAGCAGCCCCGGCCGTGCGGCTTCCGTCGCCTCCTTCTCGTGCCCTCCTTCCGTTCGCAGGAGGAGGAGAAGGCGGCCGGTGCCGTGCGGCTTCTGTCGCCTCCTCCTCCTGCGACCGGAAGGAGGGCCCGAGGAGGTGGACAGAAGCCGCGCGGCACTGGCCCCGCAGCTTCCGTCCACCTCGCGCCTTCCTTTCGGTTGCAGGAGGAGGAGGTGGACAGAATGGAAGTCGCACAGCACTGCTCATGGGGCTTCCGGCCGCCGCCGCCGCCTCCACCTCCCGCAACCAAAAGGAGGGCGCGAGGAGGAGGGCGGGACTTCCCTTCCTCCTCCTCGCGCCTTCCTTTCGGTCGCGGGAGGAGGAGGAGGCGGACGGAAGCCCCACGAGCAGTGCCGCGTGGCTTCTGTCCACCTCCTCCTCCTTCAACCAAAAGGAAGGCACGATTAGGAGGAAGGGAAGTCCTGCCCTCCTCCTCGCCGCCTGGGCCGCCCCCTTGCAAAGGAAGGAGGCGGCCTGGAGGAGGAGGAAGGGAAGCCCGCTGGCGGGCATGCGTGCACATGCATGCATGCCCGCCGGCGGGGCGGAGCTGCCCTTCCTCCTCGCCGCCTCCTTCCTTTGCAAGGGGCGACCCAGGCAAGAGAGGGCGCCATTCCCTCCTCCCGCCCCCTCGCAGCGCTCTCCCCGCCCTCTCCTATGATGACTCTCTCGGGAGAGGGCAGGGGAAAGCCCTCGCCAAATCCGCTGCCCCCCAAAACCTGCCTCCCAAGGCCATGGCCTAGGCTGGCCTTATGGGTAATCCGGGCCTGGAAAATGCTATAAGAATTTGGTGGGCATTGACCTTGAGTTTTGGAGTTGTAGTACACCTATATCCAGAGAGCACTGTGGACTCAAACAATGTTGGATCAGGACCAAACTTGGCATGAATACTCAATATGCCCAAATGTGAACACAGATGGAGTTTGGGGAAAACAGACCTTGACATTTGGGAGTTACAGTTTCTGGAGGGGGGGCCTCGAAAGACCAGCAGTCTCCCTCTCACTTAGGTTGCCCCCTCCCTCCCCGCCAGGCTTGATTTGGGGTCATGGGGAGCAGGAGCCTTACTCACCACCTGCACAGCTCCTCAGGGGTCAGCGGGGCGACCTGGGTGGGCATCTCGGGGCTGGTGAAGCAGGCAGGAAGGAAGATGGCGGCGGCGGGCAGGGAGCCGGAGGGAGGTCGAGAGCAGTTTCGCACGCGCGAGGAAGGGGAGGAGGGAGGGGCGGGGCCGGTGCTGGACTGAACCATCCGGCATTAGGACCGGGGGGAGGCAAGAGGAGGTCTTTACTTGGGGAAAGGGAGGCGGGCCTTCCAAATGCATGGAGAGGGAGAGACCAAGTAGACAACGGGTGAGGAGGGGGGCGTTTGTAATTTTGTGCCTTTATCGAGGTAGGTTTCTTAGGGTTTTTATACTTCAACACACTAGACTCTCCCCCCCTCCTCTCCTGGAGGTTCCAATTTGGGAAACACTGCTTTAGGGGTTCAAACCACCCCCAAGATTTTAAGGTTAATCCCCCCTCCCAAAAAAAAAACCTGCTTTACTCATGAATTTTAACTAGTTAACTAAATCCCCATGCCAAGTATATGAGAAGCAAAAATTAGAGTCCCAGAACTGCAAGCACGACGGTAAACAAATTTAGATTATTCACTTCCATTACCTCACGATTGTGTTAAAAAACAAAGTATGGATCGTCGATGTTGCAATCCCACGTGAGAATTTATGGACTTGGACTATTTAAAGACTATGGTAAATGAGCACAAACAGAAGAATATAATAAATTGGCAACCCGTAAAAGACTATATAAAAACATTAAAGACTATCTAATATCAACAGAAAATAATATTGGAAGAATGGCAAAAAGTCGACAGAAAACCGTGAAGTGGTACATTAAGACTTAAAGAAATCCCTGCGGAATTGACTGGGAGAACTAGGGTTATTTTCCTACTCTAAAATATTTCCCTTTCTACTTAATTTTCTCTAATCTCCTGCTCTCTTTCTATTCTATTATTGCTGTTTTTTTAATTAATTCTTTTTTCTTTCTCTCTTCTCTTTTTTCAGTTTTCTCTTATCTTTCTAACCCTTTTAAAGATTTTATTTTGTTTTGTTTTATTTTATTATTTTTTCTCTTTTTCCCTTTCTCTTTTCTTTTCTATACTTAATCTCAATCTATTATTTTAATGTATGAAGTAAAAAGCAACTCAATAAAAATGATTTTATATAATGATTATTTAGTTATCTGATGTAATAACAATATATATATAAAGATTGAACTGCAAAGACTCTGGCACAAGCCAGTAAAGGTGGTCCCAGTGGTGATCGGCACACTGGGTGCAGTGCCTAAAGACCTTGGCCTGCACTGAAACACAATGGCATTGACAAAATTACCATCTGCCAGCTGCAGAAGGCCACCTTACTGGGATCTGCACACATTAATTGCCGATGCATCGCACACTCCTAGACACTTGGGAAGTGTCTGACGTGTGATCCAATACAACAGCCAGCAGAGTGATCTTGTTTGCTGCGGACTCATCTTGTTGTGTTTCAAATAATAATAATAATAATCTTTACTTACACTCCACCACCATCTCCCCAAAGGGGACTCGGGGCGGCTTACATGAGGCCAAGCCCAGTAATACATTACAGCACAATAAATACAAAACAACAAAAAAACAACATCACAATAAAATAAGTAAAACATAAGAGTAAAATAAAACATTGCAAAATAAGGTGAAAATCAAAGACATTGGGCGGGCCAAATGTACGACATAAAATGATAAAACACTGGATGAGATAGGAATGAAAAAGGTGTATTTGTAAGGGAGGAGCTCATAGGGGGTGGAACAGTGGAGACAGGCCTTCAGAAAGTGGGGAAGTAACAGCAGGATTGCAATATGAGGACAACATTATGGGAGAAACAACAGGAAAGAAGTAAATAGCTACTCTCCAAAGGCACAAGAAGAGCCAAGGAAGCCAAAGAGCCAAAGGAAGAGCCAAGTTTTTACATCCTTCTTGAAGGCTGCTAGGGTGGCGGCTTGCCTAATCTCACCAGGTAGTGAGTTCCACAGCCGGGGGGCCACAGCGGAAAAGGCTCTCTCTCTCTCTCTCTCTCTCTCTCTCTCTCTCTCTCCCTGTGTGTGTGTGTGTCTCTCTCTCGCTCCCACAAGTCATGCCTGTGGTGGAGGAAGGGGTGAAAGGAGGGCCTCCCCCAAAGATCAAAGGGATTGTGCAGGTTTGTTGCAATTTAGATTGCAATAGCAGCAATAGCTGACATAGTGGAAGTCACCAAATTAGTCTACCCACAACTGGCAGGCAAAGCCTAAGGCGGCCGGGGGGGGGGGGGGTTCGACCTGGATTGCAGGTGGAAACTGAGGTGTCTACCACTGGTTCCCGGGTGGCACAGTGGGTTAAACCCTTGTGCCTACAGGTCGGATGTTCAAATCCGGGGAGAGTGGGTTGAGCTCCCTCTGTCAGCTCTGGCTCCCCATGCGGGGACATGGGATAAGCCCCCCACAAGGATGGTAAAACATCAAAATATCCAGGCATCCCCTGAGCAACATCGTTACAGACAGCCAATTCTCTCACACCATAAGCGATTTGCAGTTTCTCAAGTCACTCCTGACACACATATATCTAATCCAGTGATTCTCAACCTTCGTGTCCCCAGATGTTTTGGCCTAACAGCTGGTAAACTGGGATTTCTGGGAATTGTAGGCTGAAACACCTGGGGACCCACAGGTTGAGCACCACTGTCTAAGCAGTGTTCAAATCATGTGCCTTCAAGTCACCTGTTAACTTACAGTGATCTAGTGAATTTGCCAAGGTTCCTTTCTAGAATAGCCAGCTCTCCCTTTTTTCCCTGGAGCTCCCGTATTTCAGCTAATATTTTGGGATCCTCTGGGCTGCCTCTTGCTCTTGCAATTCAGTACAGCTCCTGTGTGTAAAACCACCAGGTTCATTTTCAATGTTTTTGAGATGACCTACAGTAGCTGTGGCAGTTTGTAAGCCAACTTCAAGAGCTTCCAAAAATAGTCATCAGTTTTACAGTCTTTTGGAGCAATGTCAGGCTTGGCAATAGATAAAAATACATCTTAAATCTCATACGTATTTGAATATGAACTCTAACTCTAGAGAGCTTTTTTCTAAAATAAGAGATATTCAGACAACTTCATCAAATATAAAAAAACATGGGCATCATAATTTCAAGTTGTTTAGCAAAGACAACTTCCCTTAATTATAAACTTTTAATGAAATATATTATGTATAAATAAAGAACTGAGGAAAGGATGCTTATTTCAGTTGAGTAGCATTGCAGCATTTAAGATGCCAATAAAAATTCCATAACAATCTTCCATAACAATTATTGGCATAGCAAAAGCATTCCAGTTGAGTCAAATTGTGAGATTTATACTTAATCTCAATGTGGATACTATGTTTTTAATTATAAATAAATGGTCAACACCCAGAATGGGTCAGA
The DNA here is from genome assembly GCA_030556195.1 of Anolis apletophallus. Taxonomy (NCBI): domain Eukaryota; kingdom Metazoa; phylum Chordata; class Lepidosauria; order Squamata; family Anolidae; genus Anolis; species Anolis apletophallus. Next base: position 83,376,854 of record JARBWK010000008.1, on the reverse strand, counting down.
GAGCTGAAATAGAGCAATATAAAATGGCCGTGGATAGGCTGTAGGTACGGAAATCTGTGGTGTGGATATCGAGTCCAAGAAGCAGCAATCGGCACTGGCAATCAGCCGTCCTTGTGAGCCCACGCACTTGGTGAGCGAGAAGCTGGATGTTTTGAAATGCAGCTCACCAAGATAAAGAAGAAGCCACCAAAGTCTTTATTCAATCAGCTGATAGTGATGCCAGCTTGCAGTAGTCCGCCAAAATAAGCTGAGATACCATTACAGTGAAAAACAGACATTTTTTATACATTTTACTTTGAATTTCCCAGTCTGTCCCAGCTGTTCCAGCTTCGCCGTAATTGGCTAAGCCCAATGATGTAAGTGAGAACTCCCTGCAGAGGCAGGACCGTGGCACCGCCAGTCAATTGAAAGGTGTTCCTTGCCTCCAACATAGATTTGTCTCCGTCCATTGGCTGAAGCAGGGAAGTACAGGAAACAAAGGTGCTGAAATGGGCTATGAATGGATTATGTGGTCCTAGCAAGGGATAAACAATGAAGGCCATTGGGTCCCAAGAGTCTATATTTTTGGTATGATATGAGTGCAATGCCTCTGGCATTGAATGTATAAAAAGTCCAAGGCAGAAATATTGTGCATTAAGTGGCAAGTTCCTGGGAAAGGGGAAATGTTATTGTGTGGCAATGGGACATGACCTCCTGGTGTACTGGCTGAACATGCCAGATGATGTATGTGTCATTTTGTCCAGGTAGCTGAAACAAAGGACAGGCAATGGATCCTGTTATCCTCTGCACAGCTGGAAGTTATGAGGCTAGTAGAGGTGGACTGGCCCAGAGCTGATGGGTGATTTATTCCAGTTCATATAGATGAAGCCCAGGAAGACATCTGGCTGGCTTCCCCAGGTCAAGAAACGTTTAGACAAAAAGGTCATCACAAGACTTTGTCAGTGGCAAAGCTCTCCAAATGTTTTATATAAGATACAAAGTTTAGAAATATTAATACATCACACTAAAGGATCCATGGATAGGTACAGATCCCTCAAAGATCGGTACCCATAGGAATCTGGGGACACTTACACAAGGAGCACATAGACATCAAGGGGGGCCGGATTCCCCAGAGGCCTGGGTACCCATGGACAAGAAGTATGAAGGAAATGTGAAAAATACACAAAAGGGAAAAATATATGATCTGTGGATAATGGGTTCCCTGAGACCCACGGACAAGGGGAAACAAAAAGAGAAAATCTCAGATATCAGGGGAACCCATTTGGGTTTCAGTATCCATGGAGGATAGCCTAGGCATGGACTTGTGGGATTTGTAGTGGGTTGTCTGCACAGGAATTATGGTGAGAGGAATACATTGTAAAAAGGAAAAAGTAAAGCTTAGTGAATACAAAGGCTCTCTAGTGAACCAGGACACCTTAGAGACATGAGAGTTGGTGAGGGTATTCGGGGAGGCCTCAGAGGAAGCTGGGTGCACAGACCCGCAGATACGGAGGGAGTAACAACAGATCTCTGGATAGTTTCTGAGTTAGTGGATGAAAGGTTAGTTCCATTCAGGACAAGGCAATGGGGAAATGAATGGAGAGGGGAAAATAAGAGAAAACATGGCGGTTTGGGAACTTTTTGGTTTCAGAGGGGGCAGTGAAGTTTGAGGTGATTATGGGGGCCTTGTGTGGGGAAGGGGGCTACAGCGGGCCATGGTGAGCAATTGGGCCAGTGGGCAATTGGGCCAGTGGCCAATGCTGCTGCAGATCAGCCGAGGAAGGCGGAAGTGAGAAAAAGACACAGGAGGCAAAAGGAGAGGCAAGGAAGCAAAAAGATAAGAGTAACCTTTTTATTTAAGGGTTAGAGATGATGTATTAATCAAAAGTGGCTGTTGAAGAGTATCCTGGGTGCTGATAGCTGCTACTGGGTATCCCCAGACCTTTGGATCTTTGCACAATTCATTTCTTTAAAATAAAACTTGTGTTAACCTGCGGAATTCTCTGCTGCAATATGAACTTTATCAATTTAATATTTTGACCCGGAAGGTGGTGGTCGATATCAGGGGTATTCTTTATACCCATTAAATCTAAAAATCTTACAATATCAAAAATATCAGTTAAAAATATTTCAGATTTGGAAAAAAGGGAAAAGCATTTGATTTGGGGAAAAAACCCTTTACCATTCTTATACCATCCTCTGTTTCTTGATGAAGAGGCATTTTCTTGAATTAAAAAATTGGGAATCAAACATCTATATCATTTGTAAGATTTAGGTTTATTTATATAACAAGGACTCAAACTAGGTCATGTCTTTACTTTTTTTGTTTCAAGTTAACATATTTAACATTTTATATCTCATACTTAATAATGAATTGATCATTAATTTATTTTAAGTCCCTGATATTTTAAGTGTTTCTGGAACTGCTAGTAGAGTAACATAAAGCAGCTACCTTGAGTGACACAACTCATAGTACCTGTCAGTAATATAATGGGTTCAAAACTGGTCTGGGAAAATCTATGGTTGACAATGCAAGATTATTTATGGTCATTATTATGGAAAGCCTCTCCTTTAAAATCAGTTTCAGCTAAAATACATAATCAATGTTTTGAAATTATTTATAGTGCTCCACTGAAACTCAGTTATATAAATAAGCAAATATGTAGTGGTGTTGTCCAAAAGTTAAAAGATTTTGGTTGAAGGGTTTTAATGAATGTGTGTTTGTTGGCGGGCGGGCGGGGGGGAGAGTAGATTAAAAAAACACACTTTCACCCACACTAGGTTTTATCTTTGTATATAAAGGGAGGGGAGAATCTTACTACCTAAAAACAAACATCATGTTTGTCGAACAACTCATGATGAAATGCAAAGGCTTGCAGTTTAATTTTGGACTGTGTGTATAAAAAATAGTTTCTTTCTCTTAGGGAAAAATTAATATAACAGGTTCACAATCCAAGAAATGGACTTTACTATAGCTTAATTTCCTTTATTGATATAAACCCAGGCAATCTACATCTTTTGGAATGTCACCTTAACTTGAATGCTTTGATCTAGATTATTCGATGGACCATATCTCTCTGTGAGCCTGTTGAAATACTGATATTGTCTGGATGGAGGACTTGTCTCTGTCCCACCACCCTCTCAAGCACATTTGGTGGGAACAAGGGAGATGGCCTTTTCAGAGGCAGCTCCCAGACGCTGGAACTCCCTCCCCAAATAGAGAGATCAAGGTCGCCCCATCCCTACTTGCCTTTCAGAGGCAGCTAAAATCATCTCTCAGCCATGAGGCATTTGGGGAATTTTATTTATTTATTTATTTACTATATTTATATCCTGCCCTTCTCAACCCTGAAGGGGACTCAAGGCGGCTTACAGGAATGATGTGGGCAAGCTGCTGGGGATGTTGTGGGTGAGATTTTGGAGGGATGTTTAGCTGTTAAATGTAATTTCCATCATATGTTTATTGTATTTTAACTTTTGTATCCAAAATATTTGGGTATTTTTAAATTTGTGCATTCATATGTACATGCATGTGCCTGTTTTAAAATGCTATTGTGTCATGTCATTGTTAGCTGCCTTGAGCCTCTATGGGGAGAAAGGCAGGATAAAAATAAAGCAAATGAATAACTGAAGGCTACGAAAAGCAATGTATGTATATGCATTCGTTACATGTTTTGTTTATGAAGGAATGCTGACACTGTACATTTTATTTCATTCTGTTGAATGTTGTTAATTTATATTTCTTTCAACTACAAATATTGCTTTCTGGATTAATGTACAGAGTACAGACCTAATTGGACACATAGGCCACTATAAACTATCAGGTCAGTCTCCATAACCTATTTTCCCTCTCTTCTTTTTCCTTCAGCTGACAAGCACAATATTCAATTCTTCACAGAGCTGTTCTGTTTCCCTTTTAATGTGTGGCTAGAGACTGTGAGTCTCTCCCTTCTCACCCACATATGGAAATGCCTGTACATAGCCTGTGAGTTGCCCTAATTCCCTGCTCTGCTGACAGGCATAGCAGCACCCAAATCACTGTTTCATATATCGTATAAATAATTGATGAGTGTGAGGATTTTGGCTGCTTTTTGCATAGCCAAAAGGCTGGGGATTATATGCTATTGCATATATAGTTATCTCTCTCTCTCTTCCCCGTGATCCCTTCATTAATAATAGAACAATGTTTAAATATTTCCAAGATGTAAAATGTGCTAGAAATAAATGTAATTTTGTTACAATAGGTATATTAGCATGTAGAGGTTTATCCTGAAAGAGAAATTGCACCATTACATGCATGCACAAATAATAGCAAAGGCATGGTGGCTATTTTTCTTAGAAGCTGGTTTTCTGAAATTTTAGGGAGGGAAGTTTGGAAGTAAAAACTCTCTCTGTGTGTGTGTGTGTGTGTGTGTGTGTGTGTGTGGGAGGGAGGGAGGGAGGGAGGGAGGAAGAGAGAGAGAGAGAGATTCCCTTCTGCCTGTGCCTTTGCCTAACCTATTCTTTCAAACACATGTTTGAGAGACTACTGGGGCACAAAAGACCCAAAGGGGAGCTTTGAAGGGGTGCTTTGAAGAAGTGGGTGGTATTCAAAGGATTCACTATCACCTCCTCACCACAGTCCCCCTTCTCACTTTGTAACACAGTGTGTAACTTTTAGTCTGTCCTTGAGTATAGGCATGTAGCGGGGGTCCTTGAGGGGCTTCAGCCCCCCAAATTCTCAGGGTGGTCCACAAGAAGGCCTTACTGGTATGTGGCACAGTGGCATCCTTGTCTGCACCTGGGCCCTCTACACACTCTTTCCTTTTTGGTGCCCCTGTTTTCAGCCTTCGGTGCCGGGAGAGGAAGAAGAGTGTGCCGACAGCCCAGGCGGCAAAGAGGATGCCACTGCACCACAGACCATTCGAAGGCCGTAATAGACCTTCGTGCCTGTGCACTCAGCAGGCCTTCGCGCCTGTGCATTCAAGTCTCGCAATACTCGTGGCTGGGAGTGGAGGTTCACCATAAGTTGGAAATGACTTGAAGGCACACAGCAACAAACAACACATTGCAGGCTTAGAGGTGATATAATGTTTATTTCAAACTTACGGTACATTAAAATTACTACTATTGTATTCACTAGTAATGACTCTCAAGAAAATATAGATTATTGTCTCCTTATTTTATATTATGTGCAAAATAATGTTGTTCACTACCAAACAGCTCTTACTGTCAGGAAGTTCTTCCTAATGGGGTGTTTTGCAGTTTCTGGGCTGTATGGCTGTGGCTGGATCAGTTGCATCTGTGGCTGGCATCTTCAGAGGATCCTCTCAAGATGGCAGCCACAGATGCAGGTGAAACATCAGAATAAAATGCTGCAATAAAACAGCCATACAGCCTGGAATCCACACAACATCCCAGTAAGTCTGGCTGTGAAAGCCTTCGGCAATTCTTCCTAATGTTTAGGAGAAATTTCTTTTCCTGTAATTTGAATCTATTGCTCCATGTCCTCGTATCCAGAACAACAGAAAGTAAGCTTCTCTTCTTCTCAATGTAGCATCTTTTTGAATATTAAACATGGCTATCATGTTTCCTCTTTGTCTTATTTTCCCCAAGTTAAACATATGCAGCTCCCTAAGCTGTTCCTCATAGGGTTTGAATTCCAAATTCTTGATCATTTTGGTCGCCATTCTTTGGACATGTTCTAGTTTGTCAATATCTTTGAATTATGTATTCCAAGGTAGATCTGACCAAAGAAGAACATAATGGTATTATTATTTCCCTCGATCTAGACCTCGATCTAGGCAAACTTCAGCCCTCCAGGTATTTTGGACTTCAACTCTCACAATTCCTAATAGCCTATTGATGCACCCTAAAATCATATTGGTTTTTTAAGTATCTCATTATACTGTTGACTCATGTTCAACTTCTGGTCTACTCAAACTCCTAGATTCCTTTCACATGTACTATTTTCAAGCAGGTGTCATTTATTCTATATCTATGTATTTCATTTTATTGCCAAAGTATAGCACTACACATTATTACCTGTTGAATTTCATTTGATCAGTTGTGGCTCAGATTTCCAATCTGTTAAGGTCATTTTGGATTCCTTGGGGGTATTAGCTATCCTTCCCAATTTGGCGTCATCTGCAAATTTGATAAGCATGCCTTCTCTTTAATCATCCAAGTGATTGATAAAGAAGTTGGACAGCACTGGGCCTAGGGCAGAACCCTCTGGCACCCCACTGCGACTTCTCTCCAGAATGAAGAGAAGCCATTGGTAAGCACCCTTTTGGTTTCGTCAAGTTCCAATATACCTAATAGTAACATTGTCTAGCCCACATTGTACTAGCTTCTTTATGAGAATATAATGATGGAATTTGTCAAAGACCTTGCTGAAATTGAGATATACTATATCCATAGCATTCCCTCCATCTACCAAGCTTGTTATTATAAAAAAGATATAAGCTTAAGAATAAGGGCAATAAATATATTACTCACTTCTCACTTGTGGCTTGAAGCAAAGTACAACAGGATTAAATCAGAGATATGAAACACAACACTATTAAAATACATATAACAACATACATACTAGACCACACCAATAAAGCTTTGTCTGCATAAGCTGTTTTGAGAAACCTGTTCTGACTTTTTGGGAGAATGTCATTCCTTTTTAAATGCTTACAGATTGTCTGTGTGATTATCTGCTCCAGAGTCTTTCCTGGGATTGATGTCAGGCTGACTGGATGGTAATTGTTTGAGTGCTCTTTTTTTCCCTTTTTTTGAAGATGGGAATAACATTTGCCTTCTTTGACAACCTCTAGACAAGTTTTAGTTTGTCAATATCCCTGAATTGTGTTATCCAAGGTAGATCTGACCAAAGGAGAACATAGTCAGCGCGGTTCAAGATGGCCGCGCTGAGCGAAGGGGAGAACGCTGAGCTCCGCTGGGGCCCTCTCTGCCTCTCCCAGACGGCGGCCTTTCCCGCTAAGCCAATCATCCCAGATGGGGGGGCTGGCGGGTGGGGATTTGGGGGGACACCTTTGCTGCTGTCAGCAACACCGAGGCAACCCCCGTTACTCCTGGAGGTCCTTGAGATGGAGGCCGAGGCGGCCCTTGAGAGCTGGGAGTCAACTCTACCCCTCAGAACCGTGGAGGCGCTGAGCTCCGGGAGGTCCGGGAGGTCCCTCAGGCCTGCAGCGACCCCGCTGCGGTCTCCCGTCCCTTGGCCTACCCTCGAGGACCCAGAGGTGGTGGAGACCCCCACCCTCCTGGACCCCGCCTCGGACAACTCCCAGGCCGTACAACCGGGCCTCGCCTACCTCCTTCATGGTTTCGGCCAGTTGGTCGAGCAGCTGGCCGCGAGGCTGGAGGAGGTGAAAGAGTTGGGCCTGGCGCTGGCATCCCTCTCCCGCGAGGGCAGTTTCTGCCGCCCGGACCCTTTCCCGGGGCCTGGGGAGACATCGGCTGGGAGAGCGCCAGGCCTGCCTCGCCGGGACCCGATCCACCTGAGCCGGGAAGAAGAGGAGCGAGAGGAAGGAGATGCGAGCGGGGTGGATGTGGCTGGCCTCCGGTGCGGGTCCCCCCCCGAGCCTGCCGGGCTCGCCAGATCCCGGGATCTTCGAGGAGCAGCTGGAGCAACCGGTGACCCAGAAGCTCAAGCTGGTGCAGAACACTGCCACCCGGCTCCTGTCTGGCACCCCAGCAGACTGCCACATAACACCTGTTTTGCAGGATCTGCACTGGCTGCCAATTGAGCACCGGATCACCTTCAAAGTGTTGGTACTTACCTTTAAGGCCTTGCACGGTCTGGGGCCAGCGTACCTGAGGGACCGTCTCACCCCATATTGCCCTTCGAGATCACTACGGTCCGAGGACTCTAACCTCTTGGAAATACCTTTGGCGGAGCTTGCAAGATTGACATCTACCCGCCGGAGGGCGTTCTCTGTCATAGCTCCTACGCTGTGGAACGCCCTCCCGGCTGGGACTCGGGCCATGAAGGACTTGCTCCCGTTTCGACGGGCCTGCAAAACTCATTTGTTCAAGCATGCTTTCGGTGGGTAGGCCTTGGCTCATGCCCCGCCACTGCCCGTTCGCTCTGGGTCGTTGTACTGCCCATTCTTGAATTCCGTCATTGCTCTATCGTGTACTGTTGTTTTTAATTGTTTTATTGCTCTGTATTTTATTGTGCCTTTGGCTCCTGTAAGCCGCCGCGAGCCTCAGGGAGTCGGCGGCATAGAAGCCCGAATAATAAATAAATAAATAAAATTATTTCCCTCAGTCTAGACCAGGCATGGGCAAACTTCAGCCCTCTATGTGTTTTGAACTCCCACAATTCCTAACAGCCAGTAGGATCTTAGAAATTGTGGGAGTTGAAGTCCAAAACACCTAGAGGGCCAAGGTTTGCTAGCTATTCATTTGAATTCCTCTTTGCTGTGCAGTCCTGGGAGTCATCGTTTTCCAAGGTCCATACACTATGGAATGAATGCCCATGCACCCCACTTTAAATGCCATAGCTCCATGCGATTGAGTCTTCCTGGGAGTTATAGTTTCTCAAGGTCCACATCCTTCTCTGTGGGGCATCCAAGAGAGGGAGGGAGAGAGAGAGAGCATTGTTGCTTTCCCTCCCTCACTGCTTCCTTGCTTCTGGAATTGAAGACATGTAGCAGCTGACACTTCAAAGAGAGGAGGTTTTTTCACAAAAAGAGGGGAAGGGGAGAAATGGTGGGCAGTACCTAGTAATTAAAGTGTGATGGCAAATCTACTGAAAGAATGCTGGGTACCATGGAGTACCACAGATACATTTAACAGTGTGATCAGGGTAGGGAGATCACCCGTTTCATTTAAAAACTGAGAACACCTCCCTGTTTCAGTGTGATGATGTGGCTGGTAAATGGGGTAAAAGTGATGGGATCCTTATATGGTAGTGGTCCTGTTTTCCTGAGTTTTTGTTATGCAGTGGAAAGGAGAAGACTAATATAACCAGACATACATCCTAGATGTTTAAAAGGCTGGCTTCAGCAAATGTAGGCAAATTCTGAGTAGGATCCCATGGTCAGGAATACCAAAAAAGAAGGGAGTTAATGATGGATGGAAGTTTCTTTAAAGTGTTATATGGAAAAGGGAGAATTCATCAAAGAGGAATTCAAACAAATAGGCAGCATGCATAGAGAGAAAGTCAGAAAATCTAAAGTGAAGAATGAGCTCAGGGTTGCTATATAGATTACAAACAATAAAAGGGGGCTGTTTTGGAAATCGCATAAAATGAAAATGAAAGTATCCAGGGCTACACCCAAGAGCATTAAGAGAACTGGTAAAAGTAATCTTAGAACCACTGGCAACAAATCTGAGAAATAATGGAGAACAAAAATACCAGCAGGGTGGCAAATGTTGTTCTCAACTTCAGAAGAGGGAAGTTCTGTTTAATTCCTAATCTGTCATACCCCCAAAGGTGCTTTGACCAACGAAGCAATATTGCAAGAACTCACAGAATCATAGAAATGGAAAATGCTTTTATGGTTACTTACACCAGTGTTTCCCAACCTTTTTTGAGCCGCGGCACACTTTTTACATTTCCGAAATCCTGGCACACCACCAACCAAAACGACACAAAATGACACTCTAACACAGTAATACATATAGTTACTATGTTTTTAAATGTATTTATACACTCAGTGTGAAACCTGGGCCTGTTTTGATGAACACAACATAGATATCCTGGCAGGAATGGCAGAAAGACACAAACTTCCCACACAGAACTCCCATAACCAAGAGAAAATGCTATAAGATTTTGGTGGGCATTGACCTTGAGTTTTGGAGTTGTAGTTCACCTATATCCAGAGAGCACTGTGGACTCAAACAATGTTGGATCAGGACCAAACTTGGCATGAATACTCAATATGCCCAAATGTGAACACAGATGGAGTTTGGGGAAAATAGACCTTGACATTTGGGAGTTACAGTTTTTAACTTAAATGAATGCGTATGATGTTTAATGTAATTGTATTTTAATGTATTTTAATGTCGAATGTTTCTGGGGTTTTATATTGTGTTTTACTGTGTGGGCATCAAATTGTGCCTTTTTATAAGCTGCTCTGAGTCCCCCCTCGGGGGTTGAGAAGAGCGAGGTAAAATGCTGGAAATAAATGAATAAATACAGTTTCTGGGATTTATAGTTAACACACAAACAAAGAGCATCCTGAACTCTTGCAACAATGGAATTGAACCAAACTTGGCATATTGAACTCTCATGACCAACAGAAAGTACTGAAAGGGTTTGCTTGGGAATTGACCTTGAGTTTGGAAGTTGTAGTTCACCTACATCCAGGGAGCACTGTGGACTCAAATAATGATGGATCTGGATCACACTTGGCATGAATACTCAATATGCCCAACTATGAACACACATGGAGTGCCTTTATCAAGGTAGGTTTCTTAGGGTTTTTATACTTCAACACACTAGACTCTCCCCCCTCCCCTCCTGGAGGTTCCAATTTCCCACGGCACACCTGATGATTGCTCACGGCACACTAGTGTGCCCCGGCACACTGGTTGAGAAACACTGACTTACACTATTCTAACGCACATTGGGAAATCTTGAATTTGGTTTACAAATTGATTAATTAAATTAAAGAATAGTGAATAGTCCTATGCATAAATTCTACATAGAACAATTGAAGCCAACTAAGCAGCTCTGCTGAGAGATGGTTGCGCAGCCTCTGTCTAAAGATCTCCAGTGAAGGAGAGTGTGTTACCTTCTGAAATGTTTTATTCCACTGTAGAACTGCTCTTAAATACATTTTTCCTGATGTTTAGATAAATTTTAATCCATTGTTTTGCGTTCTGTTCTCTGGAATAGCAGAAAGCAAGCTTGTTCCATTTTCAGAAGGATATCCCTTCAGACATGTAGCAGTATTCTCTTTCCAAAGCTAAATATATCACCAAGTCATTCCTTACTAAGGCATTATTTCTGGACCATCTGCCATCTTGATCACCTGCCTCTGGAAACAATTCACCTTGTCAATATTCTTCTTGAACTGCATTGTCCAGAACTAGAACTACTCCAGGTGATATTTGGCCAAAGCAAAACAGAGCAGTATCATAACTGTCCTCAGTCCAGATACCACATTCTTGTTGATGCAGGCTAGAATAGAATTTACCATGGCATCACGTTCTTGATTCATGTTTATCTTGTTGTCTACGATTACCCTCATATCACTCTATATTTGTGCATTTCCCCCCTGCCTAAATGGCCCTCATATTTCCTCTTGTTGAAATTCATTTTTTCCATTATTATATCCAATATTCTCTTTAGGTCATTTTGAATTCTTTCTACTCTGATGTATTAATTCCTCCTCCTGTGTTAGTGGTATGTATTTGTACAAGTATTTCTTTTTAAATAAAGGGCAGTTCTAAATATAATTTTACAGAGGAACAAAGCAGCACTTCACAACCCTAAACCACTTCCCAATAAAATTAGTAAACCAAGGCTGAAACCACTTCCCAGTAAAACTAGCAAACTAGGCCTGTTACAAAGCAGCCTCCTGGACAGACTTTTGGAACTTCAGAGCAAAGACAGACGTGTTGAGGGACAGGACAGGCTGAAATTGTCTCATAGATCATCTTTTTGTACATTGTTAATCCTGGTGTGCTAATTAAACTCCCTTACTGTGTGTTTTCCCTATATTGAAATGTATTGTAAATCAAATTTTGAATTAGGCTCTTTGTTTTAATAAAATTCACAGAATGTTGCATATCCCTACATTGGGCCAGATCATATTTTTATAATGTTTTAAAACAGAACATAAAGTTAAAATCATAAAATAGATTTTGCATGTACTCAGATTTAAATACCACGGCATTCAATGGGACATTTTCTTAAGTAGATGTGTTTCGTACTTCATTCTGCTTTTAGCCTGCTAACCAGAGGATCCTTACAGCGGATACATCTGATGATATAGCTAGATGAGAGCAGCGATAATAAAAACAGTCAATTTGTCTTAAATATGAAAGGAAGTTTCAACTTAGCAAATAATTATCTCTTTCCACTGGTAATATAATTCTGCACAGATATCGTTCTTGAGCAAAGCAATGTAATTTTGATATTTCCTGCTGTGAGAAGTTCTTAAAAATATTACAGAGCAGTGATAACATCAGAGAAGGAATTTAGGGCAGAGGTTATACAGAACCATTGAGTTTGAAGAGACCACAATGGCCATCCAGTCCAGGCTTCTGCCATGAAGAAAAAATTGGTGAAAGCATTCCTAATATGTGGCCATTCAGCCTTTCCTTTAAGCCCCTCAGAGAAGGAGACTCCACCACACTCCTAGTCTAGATCTACATTATATGGTTAGTATAGATCAGGGGTTCTCATTAGGTAGCTCGGGAGCTACTAGTAGTCAAGTGATTTCAGGTACCGCAAGAACCGTGGGTTCAGAGGCCTGGTGTGCCAAACTTTTCATAAGTTTAGGCAGTTGACCTGAGTCTGTCTTGACATCATAACAATAGAATCCTAACAAGTGAGCAAACAAGGAAGCCTCCACTCAAGTCACATAAGCAAGAAGACTTACATAATCTTAGCTCAACAAATTCCCCCAGCAAACTCTCCCAAACAGCTCTCCGGGACTAGAGAGGTTTGCCCTGAGAGACAGAATCTTATTTTGTGTCTCTTCCACCACACTATGCAAACACCCCTGTTAGTATATCCTCTATATACTTCACTCAAGGAACGGATACGGTCTTGTATTATATTAATCAAACTGAGCCAAAAGATCTCTACTGTAGGAAAACTGGTTTACTAGGTTACAGTAAAGGAAATAATGCCATTGTTATTTAAGGTGGAGGGATGTTTGAATATGTACTTTGAAAGTGTCTATTTTCTGCTTGTTTTGTTAAAAATATTCTTCTTTTTATTGTTTTCTGAGAACTTGACATTCATGTCAAAATAACTTCAAAGTTTGCTGAATGGCTATCCCAGGGAACCAGGCTTTTGACACTTTCAGCTGATTCTAATGACCCTTGTGAGAACTTGTGTGAGACAACTGGAAAAGACATGGGACTACTAGTTTTTGTGTACCATTGCCTTATGTTATCAGCACAGTGTTAAGTTCATTTTAGTATGCTTTTTAAAAAAGGGATATTATGTAGTTTTATTTTCAGAACTACGAAATTAAAAGAAACATTTATGTCATCGGCTTCATTGAGGCCTGCAACATATTACCCAAACCGCAATCCATGTAGAATTTGGGTTCAGGTTTTGAACTTTGTGGACATTAAATAAGCCAAGCATTTAACTCAGTGTTTCCCAACCAGTGTGCCGTGAGCGATCATCAGGTGTGCCGTGGGAAATTGGCACTCTCCCCCCTCCTAGCAGGCCCCTCACAGGTTTCCAAGAAACAAATTGAGCCTCTCCGCTTGAAAATGGTTTTTTTAAACTATTTTATTGGATTTTTCTAGAGTTGCCCCCTCCCCCCCACGAATTGTTTATAACAGCTTCATGACATCCATATTTAACTGTAAGCAAGTTTCACTCAGGGTGAAATTTCACAAAGGTCTGGAGAACAAGCTCTATGAGGAGCGGCTTGAAGAGCTGGGCATGTTTAGCCTGAAGAAGAGAAGGCTGAGAGAAGACATGATAGCCATGTATAAATATGTGAGAGGAAGTCATATATATGTTGTGTTCATCGAAACAGGCTCAGGTTTCACACGGAGTGTATAAATACATTTGAAAACATATTAACTATATGTATTACTGTGTTAGAGTGTAATTTTGTGTCATTTTGGTTGGTGGTGTGCCCCAGGATTTTGTAAATATAAAAAATGTGCCGCGGCTCAGAAAAGGTTGGGAAACACTGATTTAACTGATGTGGTTCATTCATCATATTGACTCAAAGCATACAAATGCATACCCAAACAGTGGTCATACACATGTACTAATTCTCTTCAGAAGTAAAGTTATGCTCATTTTCTAAAATGCACTGTTTCTGACATCCTTGTGGCCCATTATGCACAGGACAGAATACTAATTAAACATTTAGTAAGAGAAGGAACACATTCTATAAATAATGCAGAAAGCTTGTCAACTAAGCTGTTGAAGCTGTTGTATAGCGTGCTTCTCTGATCTGATGACCACAGGCAGTAGAGATCAAAACATTTATTAATCAAAGGGATTACAGCACAGTATAAATAATACTTCACACAGTATGCTATCCAAAACATTGCACATACCTTATCTTAGAGTGCATCTATACTATAGAATACATGCAGTTTGACAATACTGGGAATTCCAGTAGCTTTTGATACTTTTGATAATGGTGTTTTAGGGTGAATCTATACTGTAGAATGCAGTTTCACACCATTTTAACTGCAAGCCTCAATGCTTTGAAACCTGAGATTTGTAGTTTGGTGAGGCATTGGCACTATTTGGCAGAGAAGGCTAAGGATGTTTCAAAACTATTCAATAAATTCAATAAAATGACAACCCAAAAGAACATATAAAACATTTTTCAGTCCTTTACACCCATGTCTGTTAAGCAGACTTTGGTGTATTACACTGTAGAATTAATGCAGTTTGATACCGTTTTAACTGCCATGACTCAATGGTATGGAAGCATGGGGGTTGTAGTTTCGTGGGCACTAGCACTGCTTTGCACGATACTGTTATCAAAACCCAAGCCCTCCAAAAGACCCTCAACCCCACCTAGAAATATGCCATGAGGGGTCCCACTGGCTGGCATCCAGGGATGACCTTTCCCCCCAAGAAGCACAGTTCAGCTGACATCCAAGGATGATCTGTTCCCCGGAAACATAGTTGGTGCGCAGCTTCAGGCTGGAGTGCCATCAATACGCAGATGACACCCAGCTCATTCTGGGGATGGAGGGCCGGCCCGACTCTGTACCCGATAATTTCCATCGCTGCCTTGAAGCCATTACTGGATAGCTGCGAGTCAGTAGGTTGGAGGTGAATCCGGCCAAGACGGAGATCTTGTGGCTGGGTCGTCCGGGTATGGGAGAGATCCAGCTTCCAACCCTAGATGGGGCGATACCCTGCCCGTCCCCTTCTGTCAAAAGCTTGGGAGCACATCTCCATTGTCAGCGGGGTAGCTTTCTACCATCTCCGACAGGCGAGGAAGCTGGCTCCCTACCTGTCCTGTCATGACCTAGCCACAGTGGTCCAAGCCACGGTCATCTCAAGGCTGGACTACTGTAATGCTCTCTATATTGGCCTTCCTCTGTCGGTGATCCGGAAGCTGAAGCTGGTGCAGAACGCTGCAGCTAGATTACTGGCAGGACTACCACCTCGCTGCCACATTATGCCTATTCTGCACGAACTGCACTGGCTTCCAAGTGCTGTTTTTGACCTTCAAGACCTTGAATGGTCTGGGGCCAGTGTACCTAAGGGACCGCCTCTCCCAATACAACCCCTTGAGACCACTGTGATCGGAATCCCAAAACCTCCTGGTGATACCAAGCTGCCAAACCCTGCACCTCACCACAACGAGGAGGAGGGCGTTCAGTGCCATCGCACCCGCTCTGTGGAACGCTCTTCCTCCCACAGTTCGGGCTCTACCGAACCTGCTGGCCTTCCGTAAGGCCTGTAAGACTCTTCTGTTCTTGCAGGCCTTTGGTCAGTAATAACCCTTGGCCGTATAATGTACTATGTAGGCCATAAGAGTTATTCGGCGCACATGTATATGTATATTTTACTGTGCTAGATGTTGGCTGCTGTTGCATATTGTTTTTATCGTGTTTTATTGTGTTTTATAATGTTTATAATGCTTTGACCTGTGTATGTTGCCCCGAGCCTACCAGGAGTGGGCGTCTAACAAGTCGAAATAAATAAATAAATAAATAAATAAAAGCTAAACAATTTAGTGACAGTGACACAATGTAACATTATAGACATGTTGGACATGATTTCTACATACTGTATTTCTCTGGTGCATAAGACTACTTTTTAGCCCAAGAAAATCTTACCAAAAGTCAGGGGTCCTCTTATACGTGGGAGTCGTCTTATACGCAGAGGTCGACTTATGCGCTGGGAGTCATCCTATAGAGCATGTGCTGAAATTTCCAATCCAGATTGGAGAATCTGTAGTTGCCGCATATGGTGGGGGGAGCTCAAAAATGGTAGTGACTATATGAGAGTATTAAGGGCGACGCTGTACAAGTATGGTAGAAGAAAATCTATTCATCAGTATTCATGGACTTAATGCAGTCCCGATGGTGAGGTGAAGGGGTGCCTCACTGGGAAGGTGTAAGTGAAGGGTGGAGCAAGTTGCAGTCGTCCGGTGTGCCTGGGGAATGGAAAAAAGAGGTAGAGTGGCCCTGGGCCCAAAAAAAACACCTCTTTTACCTGTCTGGCCTGCCCTTGTATCCTCTTACCGTACCTCCTCCTCTGCCTCTCAGATCTCGCTCCTGAAGACTGCAGTGAAGCGGTGCAGGTGCACATGTGCGAGATCTGAGAGGCAGAGAAGGAGGTACGGTCAGAGGAAAATTACCATATTGAAATTAAATCTGATGCTTTTAAAAATTTTATTTGGTGTGCATTGGAAGAGGGGTTGTCTTATACGGCGAGTATAACCCAAACTCTATATTTTAACTGGAAAAGTTGGGGGTCGTCTTATACGCCCAGTTGTCTTATATGCCGGAAAATATGGTATATTGTGTGTGTGGGGGGGGTGTCAAACTGTTGAAGGCAAGAAGCATTTCAGATAGTACTTTCTTGGCCTTCTTTTACGAAATGGGACATGCTATACAACAGGGCTGTCCAACTTCTATGGGCCCAAGGGCTGGAGTTCCAGTCACTGATCATCTGGGGGGCCGAAGGGTCTGCCTCCGCCCCTGGTTCCGCCCCCTCCCCTGGCTCTGCCCCTCCCCGGCTCCGCCCCCTCCCCAGCTCCGCCCCCACCCCAGCTCCGCCCCCTCCCCAGCTCCAATTTACTTACAATTGACCTTGAGTTGTGGAGTTGTAGTTCACCTCCATCCAGAGAGCACTGTGGACTCAAATAATGATGGATCTGGACCAAACTTGGCATGAATACTCAATATACCCAAATGGGAAGACTGGTGGATTTGGGGGAATGTTTCCTAATACCTTTGAGTTATTTGAGTCCACACTCAAATTGGGACACACCAAAAAAAAACCCAAACACCTCAATGCCATCGCAGGGGCTTGATGGGGCCTCCTTTCCCAGAGGTGGGTGGAGGAGGCCCAAAGAGCTCCCTCCCTCCCTGAAGGGAAAACATCGCGAGACTGAAGGGCAGGCGCAAAGGAAGCCACGTTGCGCCCTGCACGCGGGGGAAGGCAGCACAACAAGGGGGAGGGGGCGCGGAGGAGGGGAAGGAAGCATCACCAAGGAAACCACCACTGAGGGACCCCTCCCCCCCCCTCACCCAACGTCCCACTGTTTTTAGATTGATTGATTCGAGCCAGGCCCTTCCTTACCCATACTGCGGGAGCCCCGCCACAGGGCCGAAGTGCCAATGCCACCGCCGTCCCCAAAGAGCCCCGCTGGAGCCAAGGCCAAGCTCAGGCCAGGCGCGGTGGCTCTCCCATCTGCGGGGCGGGAAGCGAGGGCCCTCCACAAGAAGAGGACGGAGCCAGGAGGGGCTTTCCCTGCCTCACTCCCCTCCTCCCTCTCTCTGAGGGAATGGGGGCTGGCCTGGAAGCAGCTGTGAGGGAGGAGGAGGCGCGTGCCCAGGCCGGCCGCAAATCCCGCGGACCCGAGATTTTGGCAGCTATTGCGAGACTACGCAAGCCACAGACGGGATTTCGACCTCCCTCGAAATCCCGTCTGTGGCTGGCATAGTCTCGCGATGCTTGCCTAAACCCAGAAGTAGGTTTTTTTAAAAATTTGTATTTTATTAAAACAAGTTAGGGGGCCGGAGGGAAGGGGCTCGGGGGCTGTGTACGGATCCAGGACCGCCTGTTGGACAGCCCTGCTTTAGAATAAAGCATAATATCTGTGACAGTGTCTGCCTGGTTTCTGTGTTGTAACAAAAGGAAAATGTTTGCTTAGATTTCAGTCTGGGAATGCTGCCAGATGTTCCATTCAGAAATGTAAACAAAGAAATAGAGTTTGAGTGGAGATAACCCTGTGAGTCTGTACATTAGATGGCGTCTGATGACAGATAGTAGAAAGTTTTCTAAAAACACTGCAATCATTACATAAAGACCTCTTATGTACTGGGTATAAAGGTAAGATCTAGGACTTCTGACCGAATAACCGGTGCACTGAGGGGACATGGACAGAGAATAAAAGAGCTAAGTCATGTCCCATAAATCAGGTAGTTATTAGTCTATTTCCAATTTGGTATAAGAAGGCAATAAGGTTGCCTTGCAGATATGAAATTCCTGACAACCCTGACATGCTGCCCAAAATGCTGATTTATTGATAAGATTGACATATTTTACTGTTCATAGTAAGCAACATTATATAGCCCAGATACAGGGCCGTAGCCAGGATTTTGGTTCGGGGGGGCTGAGTTTGGTTCGGGGCTGAGACTGGGTGGAAGAGGGTTTACCCTAGCAAACCTTTTGTATTGTTATCCCAATAACCCCATTAGTGTGGGATATAATGAGCATGGTGATCAGATCATGATATGAATAAACATAACAGTTTAAATAATGTACTAGTAAGGCCTTTTTGCGGGCCACCCTGAGAATTTCAGGGGGGGCTGAAGCCCCCTTAGCCCCCCCTGGCTACATGCCTGCCCAGGGCTGCCCAACTGGCGGCCCGGGGGCCTTATATGGCCCCCCAGCCCCTTCCCTCCGGCCCCCTAAGCTTTTTAATAAAAAATAAAAATAAAATTAAAATAAGGGGAGAGGGGAGGATGGAATTAAATATATTTAATATTAAATTAAAATAAGGGGAGAGGGGAGGATGGAATTAAATATATTTAATATTAAATTAAAATAAGGGGAGGGGAGGATGGAATTAAATATATTTAATATTAAATAAAAATAAGGGGAGAGGGGAGGATGGAATTAAATATATTTAATATTAAATTAAAATAAGGGGAGGGGGAGGATGGAATTAAATATATTTAATATTAAATTAAAATAAGGGGAGAGGGGAGGATGGAATTAAATATATTTAATATTAAATTAAAATAAGGGGAGGGGAGGATGGAATTAAATATATTTAATATTAAATTAAAATAAGGGGAGGGGAGGATGGAATTAAATATATTTAATATTAAATTAAAATAAGGGAGGATGGAATTAAATATATTTAATATTAAATTAAAATAAGGGGAGGGATGGAATTAAATATATTTAATATTAAATTAAAATAAGGAGAGAGGATGGGAGGATGGAATTAAATATATTTAATATTAAATTAAAATAATTTAATATCTTATCCCTGCATTTTATCTCAGTAAAAGATTATATTTGACTGTATGCATGCATGGGCAGGGGCGGAGCCGGGGGAGAGGGCGGAGCTGGGGGCGGGGGCAGACCCTATGGCCCCCCAGGTCATCAGTGACCAGAATTCAGGCCCCTGGGCCGGTAGAAGTTGGACAGCCCTGATATAGCCTATATAATCAGAGACACCACCTTAGATATATATAGTTCCTCAAACTATGTGATTATAGTCTGTAATTGGGTAGCTTATAGTGTAAAGATGAAATGTCCTGATCATCATTTATTGCTAAATGATATAATAAATCAATAAAACATGCCTCACAGGCAATATGATCGAATGGAATAATGCATAATGAGATGTGTTCAAAAAGTACCTAACCTTTATTCATAAAAAAATATTTGTATTAAGATATAATAACCTTACACTAACTCCTTTCAAAGTATTCCCCTTGGGTTCCCACACACTTCTCCCAAAGGTTCTGCCATGGTTGGAAGCAGTGCTGAAATGTGTCTTAGCTGATCAGTTGCACTCTGCATGATGTCTTCTCTGAGCTGAAATCTGATTCCTTTAAGGGTCATTTTCAGCTTGGGGGAAAAGCCAGAAGTCACATGGAGCCATTTCGGGAGAGTAAGGGAGCCTGACGAAGCACGGGTGTGTTGTGTTTGGCCAGGGAACTCCATCAAATGTGAAGAATGGGTGGGTGCATTATTGTGATGGAGCTGCCAATTGCCCGCTGCACACAGTTCTGGTAATGTGCATTTCAAAGCGTCACAAAGTCAACACACCACCTCTTGGTAGTACTCCTTGATAATGGTTGCACCGTGTGGTGAGTACTTATTATGAACCACGCTACTGGAGTCAAAGAAGACGGTCAGCATGACGTTGACAATGTGGCAGACCTGCCTTGCTATTTTCGACCTCTGGGATGTTGGATGCTTCCATTGTGATGACTGCAACTTGGTTTTTGGGTCATACCCATAAACCCAGGACTCACTGCCAGTAATCACTACATTGACAAAGTTGGGATCATTATTCACAGTCTGCATTATGTTCTGTGCGATCTCCAAATGTAGTTGCTTCTTCTCAATCATTGGCAGCTTTGGCGCAAACTTCACCAAGATTCCCCTGAATCCTCAGACCCCTTCTGCACTGCCATATAAAATCCAGATCATCTGTTTTGAACTGGATTATATGGCAGTGTAGACTCACATAATCCAGTTTAAAGCAGATAATGTTGATTATCTGCTTTGATAATCTGGATTGTATGGCAGTGTAGAAGGACCTCAGTCAAAATTGAGTGAAAGGATCCAATGCTGATGCTCACCTCATCTGATCATGATCCTCCATCACTGGGGTCCTCACTTAGTCAATGACAATCTCATTTCTGGATATTGAGGGCTTACCAAAACGTGCTTCACTCTCCACTGATGTACAGCAATCTTTGAAGTGGTTTTACCACTCCTTTATCTGAGCGGTGCCTGTTGCGTCATTTCTGAAGGCCTGTTGAATCTTGCAGATCGTTTCCACTTGGGAATCGCCAAGCTTTACACAAAATTTAATGCAGTAGCATTGTTCAAGTTTTTCTGTCATTTTGTTAAGAACAAAAATCAGATGACACTAACTTACACTTCAATACAAAATTACTAAAACATTGGCTGTTAAAATAATTAAGACGGTCTGAGCAGGAAAAATGTAAGCATGAGCATTTGGATTGGCTAGATACATGCACCAAACCACTCCGCCATTTGTTTATGCACAAAAAAACTTATGGTTCGATACTTTTTGAACACACCTTGTAAATCATCCAAGGACAATTCTTTCACCAAAATCATAAACACAAATCTGTGGAAAACATCGTAAGGTCCTTCCCGCCTTTAGGCTGATTCGTAGTAGCTTGGACTAAGCTAAAAATTGATGATAATGATGCTGATGATTTCATAAACAATTCAGTTTTTAATTGCTGCTACACATGCTTCTTAGATTTTAGGTGTTGCTATTTGCCTTAAGGTTTCAAAGAAACTAGGTTGGAAAAACATTACAAAGACCTGACATGATAATTAAGGAATATTTGTCTCAGCTTCAAAATTCTGTTGGGTCGCAACAGTCTTAAAATCACTGCATGCTGAATTAAGAAATGTACATAAAACATTACAGTGCCATCAGGCTAAAACATTATTTTGCAAAGGCCAATTGCAAATAAGCACCAATTAAAAGGCTACATTTTAATTTTGTCGACATTAAATATAATTGTTATAATGCTCTCAGCCTCATTGTCAAGGAGTTCTATAGTTCTGCTAGGATACGCTGTTTTTGTTTTATTGTAATTGTGGTTGTGATAGCCTTTACAGGCAGTGGCCTCCAGATAAACAATATATCAAGATATTTTGCTAACACTATATTTCATCTTTGCCAGAAACTCTATCACTCTTATACCTAGACCCACATAATGGGATTCTTTATCGTAATTCCTAGAAATAGTAACAACTAATTAGGTCAAATTAGCTGCGCATATGCTGCTACTTGTTCTATTTTAAGCTTAAGCTTCAAACTGGAACAACCCTTTCCTTTGAAGGTTCCAGTGCAGCTTTGTCTCAGTAAACTCTATATTTCTTAGTGGGGAGGCGGGTTGCCACACATTTAAAGAAGCTTTGCCTGGATCTCAACCCATAGATGTCTTAGTTTGCTTTTCAGAATTTTCCCATTCACCAGCAAAATTTCCTCAAATCCACATAATATTCTTGTACTTTTAGTTTGCTTCTCATTCTTTTAAGAAAAAATGAGCTTCAATACAACTTAGAAACTTAATTCTTATCTTGCCTAATATTTCTTTCCTCTTGCCTTAGTCTGTTGAACTGTAGCAGAATTAAAATAAACCAATGTGTCTTTACGCTTATGAAAGATGAGAAGAGGAAATTTAGACCCCATTTACACTGAAAATTCATGTCAGTGTGGAGACTTATCAGCTCATGTGTGGCCACAAAATGCACTGGCGCTGCATTACACAGGAATGTGGCTATACCCCAGGTTCATCTAACTCAGGGTTGCCTGCTGCAAGTCACTTCTGGTCACTTCTGGAGTGAGAGAATCAGCCGTCTACAAAGACGTTGCCCAGGGGACATCCGGATGTCTTGCAATCCTGCAATCCCGCGAGAAGGCTTCTCTCAAGGCAGATCAGATAGCACACCAGCTCTTGAAGAATGGGAAACCCAACCTTGCCACAAAAGAAGGAAAGAAACCAATAGTCAGACAACCAGATATTGAGAACAACAACCTTCATAAACCTTTTACATTTACTGAATTGGACATGGCTCTCAATGTAAAAATGGCAAATGACCTCACAACCTCTGAGGATGCCTGCTATAGATGCAGGTGAAACATCAGGAGAGAATGCTTCCAGAACATGGCCATACAGACCGAAAAACCTGCAACAACCCAGCTATAGTTTTACAAAGTCTTTAGCACTTTCTTCAGAAGAGTGCTGGTGCCTCACCAAACTACACATTCCAGAATTCTATAGTGTTTGGCCATGGCAGTTAAAGTAATGTTAACCTACATTAAATCTACCGTGAAGAAGCACCCTGAATCTTTCTCCTCAAATCATATAAATACATATTTGAAAGGGATCCCAAAGAGTGTTCCTATAAATTGCCTTCAGGACAAGTAAGGAATTGATTAGATTTAATATTCTTGGCAGAATTTCTTTGCCAACAAACATTAGGATCATTAAAATCCCCTGTTTTACTACATCTATAATTTCTGAAGGTATGGCAGTCTGTTCCAGATAGACATCATCCAAATCTTCAGTCTGACTTAAAGGTCTGTAATAGAGAGACACCCCCCCCATTAAATCTCTCTTGTTTCTTTACCCCTTAATTTTCCCCAAATACTCTTAACCTGGCTTCTGGGATTTAAATAATCAGTGTCCTCACAAGTGTAAACATCCTTGATATATACTGCTACTCTTCCTCTTCTGTGTATGCTCTATAGTTTCTCTTGTTTGCATTAGCAGTTCAATTCAGATTCATATTATTTGCTTATGGCACTATATCCATTTTAAAAATGTCATAATTAGCAATGTCATTTTAGTGGTATTAGCACAAGCAGTTAATGTGCAACCCCTTCAGCATAATGCCAGAAATGGCAAAAGGTGCAGGGCGAGGTTGTATCCTTTCATGCCACATGAATACACATAGAATCGTAGAGTTGGAAGAGATTGCATGTGCCATCTAGCCCAGCCCCCTGCCACAGACATTAATTCATTCTCATGCTCTTGTAATTGACAAAAGTGTGCCAGTCAGCCCAAGGAAAGTTAATTCTTGCACATCCCTGTGTATACATTTTAGAGTTTAGTTTGAGCCAACCCCCAGGTATGGCCATATTGGCATTATAGTTAGAAAAAGAGAACTGTGGTGGTTTTTATCACTTGGATACAAAATTGAGGGTGGCTTGGCTATTATGTATAGATGGCCAGCAGATAGCAGTTCCTTTTTCTCACTAGTGCCAGGTTTGCTGCAGAATGAAAGGCCGGACTGTCTAAGGAAGTTAGGTGACATGGACAGGGGGAGAGAAGATACAACAGAGTGACTATAGGGCAGTGGTTCTGAGAGCTGATGGGCTCCTTGAAGTGTCCTGATCCAATGAGATCAGCCCATGTCACTGAGACTATACTGTCAAAGGACAAAAACTTTCCAGGCATTAAAAAATATTAAATCTTTCACCTTAAATCTTAATGTTCCCCTTTTCCTCTGTCATGAAGCCACAGATATTTTAAGCCCATGCCTATTTTGTAGCTTTACTTTCAAGGTTACCCTGAATGTCCATTGACTAAAGAAGCTGTGCTTATCCCTCAGACAGAAATGTGCTTCACAACACTGTAAGGTTAAGTACTATTTTTTCCCACCCTAATCCTGATTAGTTAGTCAACCTGTAGATCCATAGCACTTTAAATATTCTAAGTAGGTATACAAAAGGTCATCTGTCAGCTTTATTTCAAAGGCATTGGGTGATACTAAATGATAATTTTTTTCTTAAAGGATGTTTTCTACAGAAAAGTGAAACACAAGATCATGCAAGTGGCCTCTGTGAGAAAAAAACAGTATCCAGGCACAGCTCTATCATACTTTGGTCGAAGCAGCTAGTGAAAGGCACTTCCTCCTTTCCACCAGCCACTAATATAGGGCTCATCTACACTGACCAGGTCAGTGTGAATGTGGAGCAGCCTGCAGTGACCTACAAGATGCATGCAAGCAGATCCAATTTAAACAGAAATCCATTTAATGTGGCTGCACACTACGCTTAAAAAACACTGCAAAGCCTAAATTCTGCACCAAGAATAGGGCTTTCTTCTGTGTTCAGGCAGTGCAAACACCCATTACTGATTCCTATGCACTGATTCTGCACTTTATACCCATCCTGCAAGTCACTTCTGGTCACTTCTGGAGTGAGAGAATCAGCCAGCACGCCAACAACTTAAATCAAGAAATAGTTTTCTAAGATCTACGGAGACACTCGCTGGAACTACTCAGCAAGTGAGAGTCCAAAAGAGGCAGGCTAAAAGCCAGAATCTCAATCAATGGCTGATATCAGACTTCCTCCTGGGCACACAGAAGACTGGGCAACTTGGAAGGCACTGACCAGACTGCGCTCTGGCACCACAAGATGTAGAGCCAACCTTAAGAAATGGGGCTACAAGGTGGAATCCACGTAGGGTTGCCACTTTTTGAGATAAGAGTAAAAGACATTTACCTAAAATATGGGATTTTTCACAAAAATGAGGGACACTTCATAAAAACTTGAAAACCATCAATTTGGTTTTCAAGTTTTTATGAAGTGTCCCTTATTTTTGTGAAAAATCCCATATTTTTAGGTAAATGTCCCTTACTCTTATCTCAAAAAGTGGCAACCCTTAATCCATGACATGCGAGTGTGGAGAAGAGCAAACCACAGACTACCTACTGCAATGCAGCCTGAGCCCAGCTACATGCACAATGGAGGACCTTCTTATGGCAACACCAGAGGAATACCAAGGGAGATTTGGTCACTTAGCACACAGCCAGTATGAAAGACTACCCACCATGTGGCAGGCCCCTGTCTTCCTTGTAGCTGGCGGCCATGGGCGAGAGATGGGGTGGAAAGTGGTGCCGAACTGGATTTAGTTCAGATGGGCAGGATAGATGTTCACCTCTTGGTGAGGCTGCTCAGGGTGCCCTATTTGACCACAATGCTGGTCTGGAAACCTAATTTCCACCACTGTTTCCAACCTGCATTATGTATCTTTTCATAGCATCTGCTGGACTCAATTAACTCTCATCCACTTTTCCCTGTGTCCTGTTCTATTAGATTGTAAACCTGAGGGCAAGAAGCTCAAATTAACAATTTGTGACCCACTGTTTGACTGAAGAGTGGCGTATAAATGCTCTAAATCAGTGGTTCTCAACCTGTGTTCCATGGAGCCCTAAGGGCTCCACGTGTAATTCCCAGGGGCTCCGTAACTGCTACAAGGAAATAAGAAAATTGTGCAAAAGAATGCAACCACAGGTGTCTCGTTAAACATTCGGACATTATTTTATGTTATGTCTTAATTTAGGCCAGCCTGACATCAATCGCAGGAAAAATTCTAGAGCAGATCATTACACAGGAAATTTATAAGCACTTAGAAAGAATGCCATGTTCACAAAAGGTCAACACATGTTTCTCAAACAACAATCATGCCATGCTAATCTCATTTTAGTTTTTGATAGTCAGAAACTTAATAGATGGGGGAATGCTGTGGATGTAACATATCTCAATTTCAATAAGGCCTTTGATAAAGTTTCCCATGATAATCTCACAAAGAAGCTAATAAAATGTAGTCTGAACAATGGTACTGTTAGATGAATTAGGAATAGGCTAACTGGCTGAACCTAAAGACTCATTCCCAAGGGCTCCTCTTCATTTATTCATTCATTCATTCATTTACTTTATTTATATTCAACTCTTCTCATCTCGAAGGGGACTCAGAGCGGATTACAGGTACACATACTAGCAGACAATTCCTACTGTTTTTTACATACACAACATATAAACGAACAGAGGCAAACTGGCCACCAGGGGGAGCTGACACACTCCTCATCTTTCAGAGTCCCTTGTTGTTCCTTTCTGCATTCCTTCGCTTTCCTGGAGTTCTTTTAATGGCCTCATAATTCAGTCAAAATTTGCCTCCCCACTTAATGTGGTACCTTAATCTCCTACTTGACAGATGCAACTGTCTTTCGGGCTGCTAAGGTCGACAGCAGGCTACACTTAAAGGTCGAGCACCCACCTTGACCCGGGCAGGCCCCGAACTCATGACCTACTGGTCAGAGAGATTTTATGCAGCTGACACTTAGCCAGCTGCGCCGCATACCCGGTGCTCCCAGATAGATGTTCTATCCTTGTCCATTCAACATTTTTATCAATGACTTAGACAATGGAATAGAAGGCATGCTTATCAAATTTGCAGATGTCACCAAATTGGAATGAATAGATAATACCCTGAAGGCCAGGATCAGAATTAGATTAACAGATTCGAGAACTGGGCCAAAATTAACAAAATGAATTTCAACAGGGAGAATTCTAAGGAAAAACACTTAGGCAATAAAAATGAAATCCACAGATATAGGATATGTGATACCTGGTTTAAAAACAGTACATGTGAAAAGGATTTAGTGGTCTTAGGTAGGCTCTATACTGCCCTATATCCCAGGATCTGATCTCAGATTATCTACTTATCCCAGATTTTATGGCAGTGTAGACTCATATAATCCAATTCAAAGCAAATAATCTGGGATCAGATCCTAGGATATAGGGCAGTGTAGATACAACCTTAGTAGGCCACAATCTAAACATGAGTCAACAGTGTCATGTGCTAATGCAATTCTAGACTTTACCAATAAGAATATGGTGCCTAGATTGAGGGAAGCCATGGTTCCATTCTATTCTGCTTTGGTCCGACCTCCCCTGGAATACTGTGTCCTTTTTTGGGCATGACAATTCAAGAGGCCCATGAAGCTGAAGGGTAACCAAAATGCTCAATGAGCCAAGCCCTTCCAGGAACAGCTAAGGAAGCTGAGAATGTTTTAGTTTGGGGGGAAAGGCTGAGAAGAGACATGATAGTCATTTTTAAATTTGAAATGGTGTTACATTTAGCTTATTTTCAGCTTCTTTGGAGACTAGGACATGAAGAAAGCATTTCAAATTGCAGGAAAAGAGATTCCACCTACACATTAGGAAGAACTTCCTGACAATAAGACTCGTTTGCCAGCAGAATATGCTGCCTTAGAGCGTGGTGGAGCCTCTTTCTGAAGGCTGGATGGCCATCTGCCAGGAGTGCTTTAATTGTGTGTTTCTGTACGACTGGGGGTTGGACCAGATGATCCTTGTGGTGTCTTACAACTCTATGATTCACCCTCATGTGTCTGGTCTCGTTATTTCAGGTCATCAAATGATAATTTGCTCTGCTATTTCAGCACTTCATTCATCCACCTCTTCTCTTGCCTGCTGCAGACAAGCATGACTATCATTGTGTCAATGCATTCAGGCAATCTGTATCCTACTCAAGAACTGAATAAGGGTGGCTATGACCCAGCTCTTTCAATCTGTTTCTACAGTCTACCAGCTGGATTCAGATCACTTTAACACACACTGTTTCGGGGAAACTGCTCATGTGTCATGTGTCCTGGTGAGATTTATTTTGAGACTGAATACAGCAAAGCAAAACAGAATGGAACAGTACAAGTTTTGGGAAGCAGTTTTTTAAAAAAAGAAACAGATCCCATTTCCTTTGTATAATGATATATGAAATGAATACACACACACACACATACCTATAGTTCAATAAGTTCTAAATGAGAGAAATTTGACTATTGCAGGATTTATGACTAATTTTACATCTTCTAGAAAGGGCAGATTACTTTGTGAAAGAAGAAATAATTATTCTGTTTTATTCACAAAAGCCCAAGACTAAGGGCAACAAAAATAATGTATTCTCAATTAAAAATACTTCAAGAAGTGTTTTTATTGCAAAACTTAGCATGTTTCCTAACCTGCTTGTCAGTGTGGGTGAGAGAGAGAGAGCGAGTGCAAGAGATGGTTATCTGTAATCCTCCAGAACAATATGTGTTGTTGTAGAGCCTGTGAGTAACGCTGCAAACAGGAGTATGGGTGCAAGGGAGGGAAAAGGGCTACTCGGGAGAAAGACTCAGGAGATGAGCAACAAAGGAAGAGGATCCGGGATATACTTATGGAGCCCACAGATTAGGATTCTTTTGAGGGATTTTCTGAGAATGATGGGTCTGAGAGTGAAGAAGAAAGCATGGAAAGGGATGGGGAAGAAATAGAGGATGGCCTGGATTGGACTAGGGTGAGAGAGGTGCAGGCTGTTTGCGAGGCACCAACAAGTAGTGACACATTTGAGGGGTTTTCTGGGGGTGAGGACTGGTGTTCTGGAGATCCAAATGAGTCCTGGGGAGAACTAAGTTTTGACAGGAGATGGGGCACTTGGAGGGGAAGGCAAGGAGCTTCACATAAAGATTTGGCTGCATCTGAGGGTCATAATGAGCGGGCGTTGGCTACTTCAGTGTTTCCCAACCAGTGTGCCGTGGCACACTAGTGTGCCATGAGCGATCATCAGGTGTGCCGTGGGAAATTGGAACCTCCAATACCCTTTCTTCCCCCTCCTGCCGAGCACTTTTTCTTCTCCACTCGGGCTCCCTTCTTCCCAGCCTCGCACTGCTTGCTTTGCCTCGCTTTGCTCACGCTGCTGCTTTTGCAGGAGGGGGCAGGGAGGAAGACGTGACCTGTGCGGGCACTACTGCGCAGACTCGCCCCACGTCTTCCTCCCTCCCCTCCACAGTGCTCTCTGGATATAGGTGAACTACAACTCCAAAACTCAAGGTCAATGCTCACCAAACTCTTATAGTATTTTCTCTTGGTTATAGGAGTTCTGTGTGGGAAGTTTGATTCCATTCCATCATTGGTGGAGTTCAGAATGCTCTTTGATTGCAGGTGAACTGTAACTCCCAGCTGTTGAGCAAGACCTTCGTGTGTGTCTTTCTGCCATTCCTGCCAGGATATCTGTGTTGTGTTCATCGAAACAGGCCCAAGTTTCACACTGAGTGTATAAATACATTTAAAAACATATTAATTATATGTATTACTATGTTAGAGTGTCATTTTGTGTCATTTTGGTTGGTGGTGTGCCCCAGGATTTTGTAAATGTAAAAAAATGTGCCGCGGCTCAAAAAAGGTTGAAAAACACTGGGCTACTTCATCCTCTGAGGAGGATCTGTCAAGATAAAAGTAGGCTTGGGACCAATGGGATTTCGTAGATGGCAAGGTGTTGATGGTGTGCTGTGTACTGGGAAAACTCTTTGGGAACCTGCTGCTACCTGTTCGTGTTGGCATTGGCGTGCTGATATTTGCTTTGATCTCCTGTTGACTGTTTGTGTATCGACTTGGACTGGCTTCTTGTACTGCGGACTTCTCTCTCCCTGACTTGGAACGGCTTGGTATGTGAGCGCTGTCACTAGGCTGCTTCCCCCGTGATGACTCTGGACTGCTTGGATGATGCTTCTATCTTCGTGGGACACTTCTTTTGATCTTTTGTTTGTCCTTTTTGCCCTGTTTCATTCTGTTCCATTGTTCAAATTGAGTTTTTAAGGGTGTTTTACCTGCAAGTGGCAGTTTGTTTGTTTTGCCACTTATTTGGTGTTTGAAATAACATTTTGCGCTGAATTGAAGTGGGGTTTTTTAAAGTTTTGGGGTGATTTTACAACCCTTTGATAAGACTGTAATAAACTCTATTTTGGATCCACCTCTTGGTCTGGCCCTTTAAGACATCTGGTCTCGACAATATGAATAGTAATCTAATATGATTTAAAGATTTGAGCAAGGTTATCGGATGAATGGAATTATGCACCTTATATGTTTATGTGTTTTATTGATTAACTATTAATTGTTTTAACTGTGGGATATGTTTTTACTGTTTATTGTTGGTTTTTACTGGCACTGAATTCTTGCTGGAGCTATAAGCCACCTTGAGTTCCCTTGAGTGAGAAAGGTGGGATAAAAATGAAGTAAATAAATAAATAATTTTTTCAATCTATAATGAGCTGCTATATATCATTATTGCCAAGAAATTAAACTGGACAGAAAGACACCTTCCCCAAGTTCAGAAGAAAAATAAGCTATAGGGAAAGCTTTTAAAAATAAGCTTTTCCTACACTGCAGAAATATTCACGTAGCAGCATTTTAATATGATGAATATGCCATATCTGGATCCAGAGCAAATACAGCAATGCCCAAATCTTCCTTTTGAAGACTTATTTTTTGATGAATAATTGAGCCAATGCAGACGGCTTCAATTAGAAGCATGCACATTTGAAAAGACTTCTATTTTGACAGAATAATATTTTTCATCTCTTGGTCAAGGCCTTTGGATACACCTAAAGTCATTGCCTTTTTTCAAGCATAGATATGGGATGAAGAAAAAAATGCTATCAGCATTTAAAAGGTATGGGCGAAGGGACCTTTAGATATGTAGAAGTTCTCTCTCTCTCTCTCTCTCTCTCTCTCTCTCTCTCTCTCTCTCTCTCTCGTCTTTCTTATCCACCCACCTTACTGACAGAATGAATGGATCATTAATATGCCTAATATATTATTGTACACATTCAGCTACCTAGTTTGGGGTTGAGCATGCTAACATCTATCACCCAGAGCCAGGTGCAAACCAGCAGCTAAGACAGGCAGTCATAAAACTGAGGAACAAGGGTCTTCCAACAAATGCTCAGCCCAGGAGTGTGGGTGTCTGAGTTGATGCCTGTTGATATTGCAGTTTCAGGAATTCTATAGCGTTTCTTTAGGCAAGGAATAATCAGAGGTGGTTTCACCAGTTCCTTCCTACTTATCCATTTTCACATCCTAATTTCTTGGTTTCCATAGCTTCATTTAAGGGGGAGCAGGGATGTTTGTTTTTCCCACAGTTTCTTAAACAGTAGGAAACAGAGGGAGAGATAATAAATCGTGCATGTACAGTATAACACATGCGCAGTGTGCACTTTCAAGTCCAGAACGTGGTGATCATGTTTTGCAGCCAGTAGAAAAGTTGCTGGAGCTCTGTGAGGTTCATGTCAGCTTTTCTTCTTCCTCCTGCCTCTGCTCACCATAGCCATTGTAGTGTCCAGAATGGACTTCAAAGCTGTTTAAAAAGGGCATGAAGAATACTTTGGAATATTTGTGTCATTAACATAAAGAAAACATCTTGACACCCAATACATTGTACCAAAGAATAACAGAATTTGTTGTTGTTTATTTGTTCAGTCGCTTCCAACTCTTCGTGACCTCATGGACCAGCCCACGCCAGAGTTCCCTGTTGGCCATCACCACCCCCAGCTTCTTCAGAGTCAAGTCAAACCATCCATCCATCTTGCCCTTGGTCAGCCTCTCTTCCTTTTTCCTTCCACTTTCCCAGCATCATTGTCTTCTCTAAGCTTTCCTGTCTTCACATGATGTGGCCAAAGTACTTCATCTTTGCCTCTAATATGCTTTCCTGAAGTATGGACTGGTTGGATCTTCTTGCAGTCCAAGGCACTCTCATAATTTCCCTCAAGTACCATAGTTCAAAAGCAGAATTGCAGATTCTTAATGCTGGAAGGAACCACAAAAGCCATCTAGTCCAACTCTGTTGTGCAGTAGGGGTGGGCACGATTCCATTCCACGATAAGAGTTTCGAGAAAATTAGATGATTCAGCAGCCAGACTACAAAAAAATGGACCGGGCTGGGGGCAGGGGGGGAGCTGAAGGCTTAGCAAAAACAGACCATGTAGAGCTTGATCTTTTGGCTACATTCGGGAGATTCAGCTGCTCCATGATGGACAAAAGCAGCCGCACTGGGTTTTTTCCCCATTAGCTTTGCCAGAGCCAATCAGAAGAAGAAAACGGATCATGTGTCTTTTTGCAAAGCTGGTCTATAT
The DNA here is from genome assembly GCA_030556195.1 of Anolis apletophallus. NCBI lineage: Eukaryota > Metazoa > Chordata > Lepidosauria > Squamata > Anolidae > Anolis > Anolis apletophallus. The sequence goes on along the minus strand of JARBWK010000008.1, from coordinate 83,344,537 downwards.
ATACAAGGGCAAGCTCCCCCATTTTTCTGTAGTGTCCTGGCAGGCATGTAGCCAGGGGGCTAAGGGGCTTCAGCCCCCAAATTCTCAGGGTGGTCCGCGAAAAGGCCTTACTGGTACATTATTTAAACTGTTATGTTTATTCATATCATGATCTGATCACCATGCTCATTATATCCCACATTAATGGGGTTATTGGGATAACAATACAAAGGTTTGCTAGGGTAGACCTTCTCCCCACCCAGTCTCAGCCCCCCCCGAACCAAACTCAGCCCCCCGAATCAAAATCCTGGCTACGGCTCTGTGTCCTGGCATTTGAGAGAGAGAGATCGTGTGCTAGCAGCTAGCTCCGTGTTCTATCTCAATGCAGTCACTGCTTAAGATTGCTTTTTGAGAATTCTAATCTTTTCTTCTGCATTATATCATTAAATTTTCTTAATATCTTCCTTGTGGTCCTTTTATTTTACCAATTTTGCTAGGGAGGTCTGGGTGGGCATTTCTTGTTTGAAGGGGGGTACTGTGAGTTTTAAAAGGGAATTTTTGTGTGTTTGTTTAAAAAATATACTTATTTTGCTTTAACTTGACTGTGAGATAGCTTTAGGAAAGGGAGTTTTACCCTGACTTCTTTGAGTGCCCATGGGGAGAATATTCTTTCAGTTTCAATCCCTCCCTAGCCCTACCTTCTGGCTTCTGTACTGTGTCCTGTACCAGCAGCCTTCCTCTCCCCCTAAAATATGCAAAAGATACAAAAAAGCCCTTTCTTCTAGTTCACCTGTTAGACTGTGTTATTCTTTACCCAGCCCTACTTTCTGGCTTGTGTACTCCTGCACCAGTCCAGCAGCCTTTTCCCCCTCCAAAAAAAAAATTTAAAATTACAAAAAACATCTCTTCTTGTTAGTTCACCTCTTTGACTCTCATCACAAGTTCCCCCATTGTCACCAATGGGCCAGATCTTCCTGGAACATAAATGGAACATCCAGCTGCCAGATCCCGATTTTGAGAATTTCCCAGTAAACAGAATGGGAGGCAGCCAAAAATAGGTTCCAAAAAGTCACTTTTTTGGCATCTAGCACACTCCTATTGTGCAGGAATACACAACCAAAATACTTCTGACAGATGTCAACCAATCTGCAAAATTGGAGAGTCCACCCCACCCAAAACAGTCCATTCCATTGCCAAACAGTTCTTGTGATAAATATTTTCCCCTAATGTTAAGGTGGAATCTCATTTTTTCTTTTCTTTTTATGGAATTTGAATCCATCCTAGTCTCTAGAGATGCTGAAAACACACTAGCTCTGTTTTCTATGTGGTTTAGATAATTGTTCACAAAAATATGCATATTCTTTAATGGGAAAACTATCACCAAAATTGTTATATGCAAAGCAACATATAAAGTCAGTATATTACAAAGTTTTTAAAAATTATTTTTATTACGTTATATTAGAAGATTTCACAATCACATTACAGGAATAATAAGAAAAAGTAACAATAAGAATTTTCCCATACTCATACAGTTCTGGTATAGTCTATTTCCTATCCTTTCCTGTTTCTTTACTTTTCCAATTCTGTACTTATAGAATATACTGTACTTACAGTATATCTGTCCCTCTCATTGGTGCCCTGTTGCTTCATTCATCAGATGGGAAAGCATGGCAGAATCGGGGCAAGGTGCATTGGTGCCCTGTTGCTTCCCCCATCAAACAAGGGAAAGTGTAAAAACCATGTGCTAGTTCTGTTGGAGCTAGCCAAAAGACAGGAGACTCATCATGGTCACAAGGAAGCTTCTTTCAATACTTCCTCACCACTTCACCCCCCTATGAGGTGGGGCCATGGCCTGCATAATCTGATGGGATACATCTGGATCTGTGGCTGAAGAGGAGCCCCAGCGTTTTAAGGGGGGAAACCCCCTCCCCCCGTGTGATGAAGTGGTAAGTCATGCTGATGTCAGCTAATGTGCTTGGTAATGGCCACTTCTCTGGAACCCTGTGACTAGCTACCACAGTGACAACTGTCCAGTAAAAGTGACTGACCAACAAGGCCAAATTGGGTTCAGCATGACTAAGTGCTCATGGATGAAGCATGTAAACAGCGTATTACAATCTGGGACCAATTCAAAGCAGCAATGCTTCAGACCAGCCTCTGATTTTGTGGCTCATGTGGATAAGTTCTAAGCCTTACATAACCTAACAACAAATATGAAAGCAACAATTAATCTATTAAATACATCACTCAACATTATAACAGAAGACACAGCCAGTACACAGCACTAAATAAACAACCTCCATAATTTCCATAATGCCCTTTGTCCCTGGAAAAGGATGTACAAGCATAGGAAGGAATCAAATAATAGGTATCTTCTACAAAATCTACTTCTAATGTTATCAAAATAGTAGAGCCACTGAAGAGTGGTAAATACATACTTTTTGTAGAATAAGAAGTCCCCATGGTTTGTGAGAAGCTCTATGAATAGTGTGAATTATTAACTAAGAAGTTGGAAGAATGCTCTTAACATCTCATCAATTCCAACAAATGGCTACTTTATCTGTGGGTTACCATTCCTCAGTCTGGTGTGGCATGTGATGTACATACTTGCTACTCAAATGTCACCAAATGGCATGACATGAAGACTCCTCTCAGGAAAAATATTTGGTGAATTGTGAAAGCATCTCCAAACATTAAAATGTTTTTTTTAAAAAAAAGATTACTTATGTTTCTTATAAAGGGATCCACACATCCTTACATAGTCCTGTATGCTTAGAATTGGGAAACGTTGCTTTCAAAAAGTAATTTGTCATACCAATTGTTTCAAGGCCCCAGAAAGTAGTTGTAATTATAGTTATATAATTATCCTATTTCTTGAAAGTACTAAACAGGCATATATAAATGTTTCAAGTTGCTGGTCCATATAAAACAAAACACATCCTCTGCCATCATTGTCCTTTCCAGCATCCATAATTGAGCAGAAGTGATTTCCTCAGCACCTGAATTATTTCGTGAAACCATGTAAGTGTAACTATAATAGTAACTAAATGTACAGTTATATGGCAAAAGGAGCAAAGTCATTCCTCATTAAACTATGATCATCATGGAAGAAAGAAGTTTAAGAATAGTAGCAAGGATAGAGTTGCATGGATACATCCTCTTTTTCTTTTGACCAAATCGCACAACATTTCTCTAGTTGAGCCTTTGTTAATCTAATACCTGGCAGATATATTTAACACAGAAAGGAGCTCTAGTTTAACACACCAGGAAGTCACTGTGTTGTTGGGAAGAATTAATGGCTAGTAATTATTTGCAACCACCCGCTGATTATCTATATATATAAATTTGCTCAGTCCGTTTAATGTCGTATATAGACAAAGAAACTATGGCTCCCACAACCACCAAACTTGACAACCGACTGGACCATTACACTCGCTACAGACAACGGCAAAAAACCCGGACCTACATACCTCCCAACACCCCAAAAACGATCCCCAAAATTGCCAACGGAACTCCCACCCCGGCCACTTTGCTGCCAGCGCGAACGTTTAGAACGTTCGCACATGGAAGCCAGAGCGCCTCCTTCGCCTCCTCCTTTGATCAGGAAGAGTGGCGGGGGGGACCTGGAAGGAGGAGGGGACACCCTCCCCAGCCCCTCCCACCTCCTTCCGCACCCCCTGCCACCGCCCGGTAAGGAAGAGCGGGGGCTGGAAGGAGGGGAACCCGCCTCCCCCTCCCCCAGCACCTCCCACCTCCTTCCGTACCCCGCCGCCGCCCGTCTCGGCAGCTTCCCTCCCACCTCCGCCAGGATCGGGACCGGACCGAGGAAGGCCCTGGCGGCAAAGCCCGCTTGCCGGTTCTGTCCTGATCCCTGAGGAGGCAGGAGGGAAGCTTTTCCCGGGCACCTCTTTTCCCTCCTCTCCCTGCCCCTCCTCCTCCTCCAACACACCCTCCCACCCCGACTCCCCTTCACCCCGCCCTCCTCCTCCTCCCTCCCACCCCACCCGCGCCCCCGACTCCTTACCCGCCGCATCCACGCCCGCCTTCTCCGCCGCATCCTTGGCCTTTCTCAGCGCCTGCCAGCCTCTCTGGGACCCGGCCCACGCCATCACCTCCTCGACCTTCTTCGACGCCTCTTCCCCGGTCCCTGGCCCGGCCCGCGCCAACGGCCGAGGAGAGCAGCAGAAGGCCAAGGAGGCGGCGCCGCGGCCCGGGGCCCAAACAGGAAGGCAGCCGGTGAGAGAGGCCGAGGACGCAGCAGGAAAGGCGTTCGCCCGACCCGGCTCCATGCGGCACCTGGAAGGTAAGTGAACTACACCTCCCAGAAGGCTCAGCGCCGGCCCGTTTCCCAGCGGCGGCGCTGAGCCTTCTGGGAGGTGTAGTTCACTTACCTTCCCGACGGGGGGGCTGGAAGGAGGAGGGAACCCGCCTCCCCTCCTCCAGCCCCTCCCACCTCCTCCCACCCCCCCTGCCGCCTCCCGGTCAGAAATAGCGGCGGGGGGTGTGGCAGGAGGCGGGGACTCCCCTCCTCCCCAGCCCCTCCCACCTCCTCCCGCACCCCCCCTCCTCCTCCTCAGCTTACCTTCTCAGCGCCTCCTCCTCCTGCGGACTCCCCTCCTTCCTTCTCTAGGGCCCAAAAGCCCCTCGGCTGCCCGGGGAAGCGCCTGGAAAAAGCAAATAGCCAGCCAGATCCTTACTTTTTCCAGGCGCATCCCAGGGCAGCTGAGGGCCATTTGGGCCCTAGAGAGGAAGGAGGGGAGTCCGCAGGAGGAGGAGGGGCCGAGGAGGTAGCAGCGCCAGGGCCTTTCTCGCCGGACGCCCTGGGGAGAGGATGCCACGCCGCCTCTTCCCTCGGTGACTGGGGAGGAGGCGGGCTGGCCAGACGGAGACCGAGAGGTAGAGTGAGGGGGGCGGAGAGAGAGAGAGACAGAGAGAAATAGAGAGAGAGAGAGAGAGAGAGATAAAGAGAGAGAGAGAAATAGAGACAGACAGAGAGAAATAGCGAGAGAGAGGAGAGAGAGAAATAGAGAGCGAGATACAGAGTGAGAGAGACAGAGTGAGAGAGATAGAGAAATAGAGAGATACAGAGATACAGAGAGAGAGACATGTCACAGCAACGCGTGCACGGGTACAGCTAGTATAATATGTTTTCTGAACATGTTCTCCTAATTTCAGGAAGGCTGCTTTGAAAAAAGTGAATTGACCAGCATAATCAATTCTTGTGGAGATCTTGTGGCTGGGCCGTGCGGGGGTGGGGGGGGGGGGGGAGATGATCCAGCTGCCGACTTTTGACGGCGTGGCCTTATGCCCACAGTCTTCAGTTAAGAGTCTTGGGGTCCGGCTGGACCTCCAGCTGTCTATGGAGGCACAAATTGCTTGTGCCTGCAAGACAGCCTTTTTCCATCTACGGCAAGCAAGACGCCTGGCTTCCTACCTATCCCGGCGTGACCTAGCCACGGTGATCCAAGCCGCGGTCATCTCGAGGCTCGATTACTGTAACGCACTCTACATTGGCCTGCCTTTGTCGGCGATCTGGAAGCTTAAACTGGTGCAGAATGCTGCAGCCCGCCTCCTGCTGGGAGCTCCTAGATCAGCTCACATAACACCTTTGCTGCGCGAACTGCACTGGTTCCTTCAAAGTGTTAGTCTTGACTTTTAAGGCCTTACATGGTTTGGGGCCAGTGTACTTGAGGGAGCGGCTTACCCCATATATGCCTAGAAGATCACTGCGCTCAGAGGGTTATAACCTTCTCGAAGTCCCACAGGTTGGCCAGCACCCAACAGAGAGCATTCTCAGTGGCTGCACCGACCTTGTGGAACTCTCTGCCGGTCGAGACGCAGGCCCTGCATGACCTGATGGCCTTTCGCAGGGCTTGCAAGACATGGCTGTTTCGGCAGGCATTTGGCGAATGACTGGCACTTGAACATCAAGCCTCGCCACCTAATTATGCCGCCTCTGTACTGAAGATTGGCCTTAACCAATCTATTGTGATGTTTTATGACATATTTAATTGTTGTTAGGAATGTTTTTATGATGTTTTTAGGCTGTTCGTGTAATTTTACTATGTTGGAAACCGCCCCGAGCCTTGGGGAGGGGCGGTTTAGTAAATTTGAATAATAAATAAATAAATAAATTAAGTACAGGACATTTCAAAATGATGGACCCAATTTCAAAGCTGTGTATATTTGCATTACATGGAAACCCCTTTTCCTTTTCCTTTCCTTTCCACAAACACAGAACTTTCCTGTAATACAATCTTCCCCATCTGATATCACACAAGCATGCTGGCTTTAGGGTGATGGGAGTTATACTCCAGCGACTTCCGAGCAGCTATACATTGACTAGAATTAGTTCATTTAGTTCTAATAGAAACAACTGCATTCATCTGCTCAAATGTAATAAGCTTACATCAATTGTGTTGCAGAGCCTATCACACCATCTGCCATGAAAATGACATGTTGTTGCTATCATCAAAAAATTACTCACTAGGCAGAAGGAACAATTGGGTGGGAGGGAAGATGGCAGCCAGTGGAGAACTGCTTGTATCTGTGGGTCTAGTTAGAAGAATACAAACTGAAATGAAATACTCTTTTCCGGAGAACCTTTATGTTAACCTTTTAATGCTATATAATTATAGTTCTATATTCCACTTTAATTTCCATGGCTGCAGCCTATGAAATCCTGAGATTTGTTACTTGGTGAGTCATTAGAGGAACTCTCTGCTTCAGAATTATAAATATCCCTCCCTAACCTGCAAATTCCCGAATTCCTTAAGATGATGTCATGACGGTTAAAGCGAAAGCGGAATGGGGTCATTATAAAGGGCCTGAAGTGTTCAAGAGAGTAACAATGTCATAACAACCATCCAAATTCATCAAATGATCACATGACATGAGACATTATTATTAATCATTCAGTAGAGAGAACGAGAGGATTTTAGTTCCAATTTTTTATACGCTATATGCAAAAGTTCAATGAGGCTCTTTCATTGCTCAGCTCAAACACAATGTGGTAAGATAGTAAGAATCAGCTGGTTACCTAAGACGAAAGGGATCACTGTGAATGCCATTGTGGTGGTAGGAGAATAATGTAAAGGTCTTGTGGTGATTAAACCTGCATTTCATACTGTATATCTGAAACAACTAATCTTTCCCCTTTATCATAAAAAATATGATATGTCTATACAGCCTTGTCACGTGGCCATCGGAAAAGCCCCACCTTGCTTCGGTTGGCCTTAGAGCATGGGGAAGCCACCGTCCCTTGCCCCACATCACCTGGCTTCTGAGCTGCCTGGGGAGGAAGCGTGGTGTGAGCATCGATTGCATGGCTCTCCCCCATTAAAGTAAATGGCAATGAGGGAAGCCTTCCATTCCATTCTCCTTCACCCACAGACCCGGCACCACGTCATCTGATGGGAGGCAATCTGCTCCATGGGTGACCAGGCTAGATTGGCACATGCTGCCAATTTTAGCGCCATTTATTTACTTATTTACCACATTTATATACTGCCTTTCTCAGCCCGAAGGTGACTCAGGGCTGTTCACAATCGGCAACAATTCAATGCCTCCACAACTATAAAGTGCAAGTTAAAAACAGATTATAAATACAATTCAAACATAAACATATAATATAAAAACCAAACAAAGCCATAAAAACATAATCTTCAATGTCTCTTTACTAAAATCATGATCCAAGTGCATCGTCAAATCGTTCCGAATTTCATCTTTATCTAATTATGTTACGTTAGTGAAAGTTTGCTCAAAAAGCCAAATTTTAACCTTCTTACGGAATGTCAGGACGGAGGGGGCCGATCTTATATTCGTGGGAAGGCCATTCCACAGCCAAGGGGCCACCGCTGAGAAGGCCCTGTCTCTCGTTCCCGCCAAACGCATCTGTGAAAGAGGCAGGACCAAGAGCAGGGCCTCCCCAGAAGATCTTAAAGTCCTAGATGGTTCATAAGGAGAGATACGTTCAGACAGGTAAGCTGGGCCAGAACAGTTTAGGGCTTTATAGGCTAAAGCTGGCACTTTGAATTTTGCCCGGTAGCAAAATGGCAGCCAGTGGAGCTGGCGCAACAGAGGAGTTGTGTGCTTCCTGAGCGCCGCTCCTGTTAGCAACCTGGCTGAGGTCATAAGATCAGAAATCACAACACTGTAACAAAAATGTATATTTTATGTGTATTTTTCAACCAAAAATAGTCAAACACTTTATAGCTGCCAAGAAAACACTGCATGAAAAAAGGTCAAGCTTTGAGAGATAAACAAAAACATAATTCAAAAACGTAATCAATGTGCTTTTGTTTGCATGATTTCAGTTTGACATTTTGCTAACTCCATCATCATAAAAAATGTGGTCTGTGTTCAAAGATTGGAAAGACATCAAGAAAGGGAAAAAAATTCACAAAAGTTCTCCAATGTAGAGGTCGTGGTAATGAAGGATATATATTTAGTGTACCTGTATAGCTAGCTGTAAGCACGCCATGCCCATCAGAAAAATAAGCTGGAGACATTTGAGTAGATAGTTCATTCATGCGTAGTTCTCTAGCTCTCTTCATGAAATGAGACTTAAAACCAGAGGCTGCGGTACTATTCAGAAGAATAAATGTAATGGCATGCTGAAGCATATCTTCTAACATTTCACAGATGAAAAGTAGGACATGTGCGGCCAAGCAGCATCAGAGCATGATCAAAAGGGCAAAGGTTATTAAAAACACACGTTAGGAGAAGCTGCAGCAACTTGCTTTTGCCTAAGCCAACAGAGGAAAAACTCATTTTCTCCTTGTTCTCTCTCCTTGCTGACTTGTGTGCTAACTGCTTCTGCACTTTGAATTCACTTTGCACCAGGTTAAGTAAGGATCTTTCTACACAGTCATTAAAATCCATCTTGAAGCCAGCTCAAGGTCAGGGTGTGAGCTCTACACCAGTGTTTCCCAACCTTTTTTGAGCCGCGGCACATTTTTTACATTTACAAAATCCTGGGGCACACCACCAACCAAAATGACACAAAATGACACTCTAACACAGTAATACATATAGTTAATATGTTTTTAAATGTATGTATACACTCAGTGTGAAACCTGGGCCTGTTTCGATGAACACAACATAGATATCCTGGCAGGAATGGCAGAAAGACACACACAAAGGTCTTGCTCAACAGCTAGGAGTTATAGTTCATCGCAATCAAAGAGCATTCTGAACTCCACCAATTATGGAATGGAATCAAACTTTCCACACAGAACTACCATAACAAAAAAAAATACTATAAGAGTTTGGTGGGCATTGACCTTGAGTTTTCGAGTTGTAGTTCACCTATATCCAGAGAGCACTGTGGAGGGGAGGGAGGAAGACGTAGGGCAAGTCTGCACAGTAGTGCCCGCACGGATCACGTCTTCCTCCCGCCCCCCTCCCGCAGAAGTGGCAGCGTGAGCAAAGCGAGGCAAAGCGAGCAGAGCGAGGCTGGGAAAAAGGGAGCCCGAGTGGAGAAGAAAAATTGTTCGGCAGGAGGGGGAAGAAAGGGTATTGGAGGTTCCAATTTCCCACGGCACACCTGATGATCGCTCACGGCACACTAGTGTGCCACGGCACACTGGTTGGGAAACTGCTCTACACAATGTGAGCTCCAACATGAAAGCAGCCAGAAGAAGTGAGTTTAAAAAAATACTCACCTGAAATTCCAGACAAAGCCATAAAATCCACTGAAGCTCATCTGTGTATAAACACTGCACAGCAGGAAGTCAAATCCCAAATGCAGTGCGCTTATGGAGACAGGGCTAATGCTACAGAAGTTGGAGAAAGAACCCAGATACACACCATGGTGGGAAAGTAAATATTTATTTATTTATTTATGACATTTATATGCTGCCCTTCTCACCCCAAAGGGGACTCAGAGTAGCTTACAGGATATATATACATACAATATATTATATTAATAGCATGGTACAATATCAGTATTACATATTACTATATTGTACTATATCATTATATTGTAATATTATTAGTAATATTACATGTAATATAAAATATATAATTATAATATCATATTATTATTATTAATATTATATTGTATTATATGATAATATAAATAAACACCTCTCCCTGGAAAGGAAACCACTATGTCCCCATTTGAAGGCTAGCTTGCTGTCTCTTGCATTGCTTGGCTACCATTAAGCACCAAGAAGCTGTTTTTTACCAGTACATCTCATTGGAACGGGGGGGGGGGGGGGGAAACGGATCGGATTGATCTGCACTCAGTGGATCTTTGTGTCCAACATCCCAGCTTCCTGCTGGTTCATGGGGTGCCTGTGTAAGCACTACAAAGCAAACCAGATATCTTTAATCCATGTTCTGACCTACATGACTATGTAGCTTTAGGCAAAAAACAAAGGGAACATTAGAGCAAAAGTAGAACAGTTCAAAAAAAAAGTTGAAAAAGTGGGACTAATTTGAACTATCCCTGCCAAGTTGGGACAGCTGGAGGCAGGGCCGTAGCCAGGAATTTGATTCGGGGTGAGTTTGGTTCGGGGGGGTGAGACTGGGTGGAAGAGGGTCTGCCCTCGCAAACCTTTTGTATTGTTATCCCAATAACCCCATTAATGTGGGATATAATGAGCATGGGGATCAGATCATGATATGAATAAACGTAACAGTTTAAATAATGTACCAGTAAGGCCTTTTCGCGGACCACCCTGAGAATTTCGGGGGGAGGCTGAAGCCCCCTTACCCCCCGGCTACATGCCTGGCTGGAGGGCATGGCCAAAATCTTTCATAAATGAGTAGATTTAGGATAAGCTCTGGGCTCTTCAGCTAGAAAATGCTTGAGCAGCCTTTTACAATCCATTAGCTTAATGTACAATAATGCCAGATCCAGTTCACCAAGAAAGGGAGTTAGGTCAGTTAAAAGAGTGAAAGGGAATATTTTAATTTTAAGAGGTGGGTCTCTCTTGCTTAGAGTCTTTATATGTGGCTTGGAGCAAGAAGACTAAAGGATCAGTGGCTGTTACATAGGAGAAGGTGATTCCTGCCCAGCTGGTAAAGAAAGCAATGCAGTATGCAGTTTACTACATGCATTTGGTGATGAACCTACACCTGGCACTGATATGCACATTAGTGGGTGATTAGGGGACCTTCTACACAGCCCTACATGCTAGAATATCAAGTCAGAAAATCGCACAATGTATGCTTTGAACTGGGTCATCTGAGTCCACACTCAGATGATGTGGGATTTTCTGCCTTGGTATTCTGGGATATAGGGCTGTGTGGAAGGACCCTAAGTTTCCATAACTGGCCCTGGAAGGCTGAGATCAGACATCTCCAAACATTGGCCCTCCCGCTGTTTTGGCCTCCACTGTCCAGAGTTCCTGGCCATTGAAGCTGATGAGGGCTTCTGAGAGTTGGAGACCAAAACAGCTTCAGTGCCAGAGTTTAGAGATACCTGATTTAGATGCAAGTTTAGTATGGGTGTCTCTGGTAATGCCAAAGGAAGTGCCAATATAGCTGGTCCCTCCAGTAATGTTTAAGATTTATGGAATGTTATCATTAAATCCAATAATTAGTTTAGTTAGTTTCTCTTTGGCAAATAATAAGTACAGAATTTAAATCTTTAAATCAATTCACTTTTCATATGAGTAGTCAAAATGATTACATTTTCAATTTAGCGTATCCCAATAGTAGAACCACAGAGCTGGAAGAAACCGCAGGAGCCATCCAGTTCAGCCGCCTGCCATGCAGGAACACACAATCAGGCCTAGTGATCTAGGATTGGGTATACACCCCAGCAGTGGCATAATACAGTGGTTCCTAATTCAGTAATTCAGTAGTTCTCAAACTTTTTTGGCCATTGAGATCTTCAGAAGACATTTCCCAGGAGTCCTAAGTGTTTCATTGATTTTCTTCATCAAAATATATTCTGAATCATTTATGCTAATTCAAGGTGGTTCCAGACAGTGCTAAAATCTGCGCCAACCGGGTTTAAAAAACCTGGGTCGGGGCAGACTGTAGTCTTCACAGCAGCCTGGGAAATGTGCACTTTTGGGATTGGGTGTCTAGATGCTCGCCCGGAACCTTCCAGGAGTACAGAAAAACACTCAGACCCCCTCCCCAAACTCCCCCCTCCCAAAAAAAACCCCTTTAAAAATAAAAGAACTTACCTAGCCACCATTAGTGTGGTGCCTGAGCTCCCCTTGCATGTAGGAATGATGTGCCAGGAGAAAGGGGCACATCATTCCTACATGCCATGAGAGCTAAGGCTCCACACTAATGGTGGACGGGTATGTTCTTTTATTTTTAAATGGTTGTTGGGTGGGTTGCGGAGAGCATTCGAGCCCTCTCGGATATTCCAGCCTCATGGAGGCCGGAAAACATGAGAGGGTTGTGCGGGTGGCCCCCTCAGGACTTGAAGGGGCAGTCCAGACTCCGCCCATGGCTGGAAAGGCACTGGTCTTTCAAGAAGACCTGTCTTTCCCACTAGCAAATTACCTCAGCACAAAGCAGAGTTTTCCTGCTTTGTGCCAAAAGCACTCATTTTCGTGGGCCATTGTCTAGACCAGTGTGCCGGAGAACCAGTAGGGTGCCGTGAGAGATCATCAGGTGTGCCGTGGGAAATTATTTTTGAACTTCATTAATATATAAACGATAAGGCACATCTGTCCCTTAAAAAAAATGGAACCATAGCACTCTCGCATCACCTAAGAAGTGACGTGAGAGTGCTATGGTCGTGCCATCTTGGATTCGCTCAAACGCGGCTAAGTAAACAAAGTAGAGTTAGTGCTGCAGCTGCATGTCAATTTGGGATCACAGCAAGACAAGCGAGTGACAGTGATGGAGAAGTTTTTGAAAAGGGAAAATGCAAATGCCGAACAGGGCCCTGGACAAAATTATGGCCCTAATATGAGTGGTGGACAAAAGAAATAAGAAAAGACGGTGAGCTCGAGGCAATACAGCAAAAGCTATCTTTCATTTGGATTGACTTTCACCGGGGATGCAACGGCACCAACTCCGCTTTGAGTGTATAAATGCATTTAAAAACATATTAACTATATGTCTTACTGTGTTAGAGTGTCATTTTGTATCATTTTGGTTGGTGGTGTGCCCCAGGATTTTGTAAATGTAAAAAATGTGCCGCGGCTCAAAAAAGGTTGAAAATCACTGGTCTAGACATCCCCTGCTAATATCCAGAAGGGTGCACGTTTAGTGCCCTGTCTGGGTGGGCCCTCAGATACATCTTTCAATTCCGTAAATTTTACTCTGATATTTTACAAATAATATCCCAATATCGCAAATGTCTTTTATCTCAAAAACTACAAGAAAGAAAAAAAATCAGATTTTGATTCTTCTGAGCTGTCTTTATCTTCATTATCCCATAGAACTCTCATCCTCTGAGCTATCAACAGCATTTGTGATGCAGCACTACCCTTTCTGGAATTAGCTTACAGGCTGTTGATACCCGTTCTGCCAATTTTGATGCTGGTGCTCTTTTTATTTTTCTGTAGAGTATCAGCAGAAGGTTGTCAGTTGACAGCCAGGATTCATGTTCCTTTTTCAGGAAATTCTTAAAAGGTTTGTTTACTAAAACATCAAGCGGCTATACTTGCCCTGCCACCAGGAATCATAGCTGATGCTGCAGCCTAGTTCATCAAGGAAGTCCATAGAGAGAGAGAGAAAAGGGGTTGAAACTTCCTTAAATAAGTCATACACCCCGTCCCCCGTCCCCCCGTCCCCGGTCCTCACAGCCCTGGCATATATTGCCAGGATGAATTTAACCTGGCCTCTCCCCAGCTGAGGCAAACAAATCAATCACCGCCCTTTCCCACTGGTATATTAAGGTGGGAGGAAATTGCATTCTACCATTTGAGTTTTTTATAATGTGTAGATCAGCTCAAAGCTGGGTGCATTTTGTATATTTGAAGTAAATGACCTCCTCCAACTATCCCAAATGTATGATACAATCTTCCATTGAGTATCACTTTCCATCTTGTGCAACCCCCCCCCCCCTCAAAATGAGCATAACTGCTGTATGCATTTTTTCAGCAGCTATCTTTTCAGTCATTTCCTACTTTGTAGGAATCTAGAATTGTCTCTGCTGTTACATAACACAGCAGCAACAATGAATCTGTAATGAAGTTATAAATATTCAGAGATCTAAAAATTGCTAGTGCTGTCACTCCTGAATACCAGGCAGCCCTTGACATTAATATTTAAGGAAATCATTATTTTCCAGCATTTTGTTAAGACCAAAAGAGATTTCAAAGAGAAGACGAAAAAGAAATAGAGAAAGTAAGAGGCAGAAATTAAACAAAATTCAATCACTTTGAAATTTCTGTAATTGCTTCTTATTTAATAATGTGATCATATCACATATGTAGCTTAACGCTAATATAATGGGCAGAAGAGGGTTGTTTTAAAGAAGGCTTTTACTTTGCAGAATTAATAGGACACAATCCTAATGTTGTGATAGGAAGACTACTTTGACCATTGGCACCAGGATGTCTACATACATGCATAATAAAAATGTCAGGTGTCTGGTTACTATCTGCAAGGTTTTGATAATGTGATGGATACTGAACTAAAAGAATTCAGTGTGCTCCACTTCCAGAACTCTTTCTACACTGTTCCAAATCACTGCAGGTATGCCATCAGAAAGGGATGAGCAAACCAGTGAACTTGGAGCTGGGGGCCAGGAATATGGGGTCATTCACCTTGATGAGAAACCGAGATGGACTCCCATCATTGGGTAGCCAAATGCAAGGGTATCACTCCACTTATCTCCCCCAGTTTTTAAATATCTTATATGTACATGTGGCCCGCCCTCTCGTCTTCTTTTTTCTTCTGTTTTAGTTGTATTTGTTATTGTGTTTTTGGTTAGATGTATTCATTTTACTGTGCTAATGTTTTTATTGTGTTATTGTTTTGATGTTTGATATTTTGTGATTTGTGGTTTGGGCATGGCCCCATGTAAGCCGCTCTGAGTCCCCTTCCGGGAGAGGGAAGCGGCTTATAAATAAAGTTTATTATTATTATTATTATCAGGTGTCACCACTTCTTGTGAAAATATGGATGAAGCCTGGTGGCTACTGTGATCGGATGTGCAGTATCATGGGAACTTTTGCTATAAGAAGCTTTGAAGCAAAATAGTGAAGGTCAAGGTGATGCAGCTTTGGAAATAACTGATTTAACTGTGAGATTTCTTGCAGACCCTCCTGCTAAACAGGGGTAGCAGCTGGCTATGCCACTGACTGCTCAGGACAACCACTGGCAAGAAGGGAAATGTAGCAGAGCCAAAAGGCTCTCCCCTTTGAGCAGGCTGCTTCCGTGCAGGCGGCAGGAACATAGGAGACATGCAACCAAGTTACCCTAGAAAGCAGCTTTATTGATCCACAGCTGTAGAGGTCCCAACCTTGCGCAACATGGCGCTGAAGGGTCAGAACCTCGATTGACTCCAGTCATTCATATTTATACAATCTCTGGGTTCGGCTTAAGGCCGCCCTCTCATTTAATTCATTGGTTAATTTCTGTGGTGCAATTGTGTTATCATCCAATTAGTAAAGCTTACGTTTGCTCTATGATTCATTGGTTAGTTCTTGTGTCGCAGCTAAAATTGCAGCCAATCTTCATGTAACATGAACTGTCCACGCATCGTTCTTGAAGAAACAGTGTTTCTTATCTCTTGCATTCCTGCACATGCCCAGTCTGATTTCCTTAAGTTTTGTTTCTTAGAAAACACCTGACTCCAGGGAAGTCATGTGATAGCCTTCTAGCCCAATCATGAAACAGCAGATGGCTGATCATGTGGCATCCTCCTGGTCCAATCACGGAACAGCAGATGCTGATCATATGGTGCCTGTCTGGTCCAATCACGGAACAGCAGATAGTCCACATGTGTTTACCTTAATAAGTCTGCCTCAGTATTTGACTCCGAACCACTCCAGCGGACACTCACCTCTACAGTGAGAGGTTCTTGGCCATTACTTTCAATGGCTGTGTTGAGGGACTGCCATTTTTCCTACACAAGTGGTTAGCTTCTAGATTGAGAGACCACCCTCCTGTCTGAGGCTACCAAGCTGAAGTACATTACTGCTCATCTCAAGAGGGAGGTGTTGAAGTAGATTCAAATGTGAAAGAATAAAAGGAAACTAGATTCTATGTGCTATGAGATGGATAAAATATTTTTTTCTTTAAAAAGCTAAGTTCAAATTTGTTCTGTTTCGAGGATTACTCGAAAAATGAACAGAAATACATTTACTATCTATATAATATTTAAGAGGGTTCATCTGTAGAACTAGAGCCTATCCAGGATCAGCACCTCTCTCAAGATGCATCCACACAGTGTCTAAAATATGCAAGCACCCACACTTTTAAATGAGGCATCCAAACAACACCTCAGTTAAAAGTGAATTAATTTAGGACAAAGCAGCAAGACCTTGAGTTATAAAAATAGCATTTAAGGGACTGGAGTGTGTTAACCCAGTGTTTCTCAACCTTTTTTGAGCCGCGGCACACTTTTTACATTTACAAAATCCTGGGGCGCACCACCAACCAAAATGACACGAAATGACACTCTAAAACAGTAATACATATAGTTAATATATAACTGGTGAACTATTATTTATTTATTTATTTCAGGATTTTACCCCGCTCTTCTCAACCCCCGAGGGGAGACTCAGAGCGGCTTACAGTACGGCACAATTCGATGCCCACATCATAACAGCATAAAACCCCAAAACCCCACAACAATTAAGATACATTAAGACACATTAAAATACAATTTCATCAGCATCATACAAAGTCATTCCAAGTTAAAACAATATTCAATCCATAAAAACAATTGGCCCTCTTCATCCATTTCCATTAAAATCCCCATCTAACATGCTGCCTAGTGCTGGTGTGCAAACGCCTGGTCCCAAAGCCAGGATTTTACCTTTTTCCTGAATGCCAGGAGGGATGAGGTGGACCATATCTCCATAGGGAGCGCATTCCACAGGCGGGGAGCCACCACCGAGAAGGCCCTGTCCCTCATCCCCACCAGCCGCATTTGAGAAGTCGGCGGGAGCGAGAGCAGGGCCTCCCCGGATGATCTTAGATTGCGAGGTGGGACGTAGCGGCTGATGCGTTCGGACAAGTAAGCTGGGCCAGAACCGTATAGAGCTTTAAAGGTCAAAACCAGCACTTTGAATTGAGCTCGGAATGGACAGGCAGCCAGTGGAGCTGGCACAACAGGGGGGTGGTATGCTCCCTGTATGTAGCTCCCGTTAGTAATCTGGCTGCCGTCTGCTGGACTAATCGCAATTTCCGAACTGTCTTCAAAGGCTGCCCCATGTAGAGTGCGTTGCAGTAATCTATTCGGGATGTGACCAGAGCGTGGACGACCGTAGCCAGATCAGACTTCCCAAGGTACGGGCGCAGCTGGCGCACGAGTCTCAACTGTGCAAAAGCTCCCCTGGCCACCGCTGAGACCTGGAGTTCCAGGCTCAGCGATGAATCCAGGATCACTCCCAGGCTGCGAACCTGCGTCTTCAGGGGGAGTGTAACCCCATCCAACACAGGCTGTAACCCTATGCCCTGTTCGGCCTTACGACTGACTAGGAAGACCTCTGTCTTGTCTGGATTTAGTTTCAATTTGCTAGCCCTCATCCAGTCCGACACAGCGGCCAAGCACCGGTTCAAAGTCTGGACAGCCTCCTTAGTGACAGGTGGAAAGGAGTGACAGATCTGGACGTCATCTGCGTACAGATAACACCTTACTCCGAAACTCCGAATGATCTCTCCCAGCGGTTTCATGTAGATGTTAAACAACATCGGGGACAGTACTGAACCCTGAGGGACTCCACAGGACAACGGCTGTGGAGCCGAACAGGTGTCACCCAATGACACCTTCTGGGTACGAACAGGAGAGTTAATCAACAGTCACTAGAAAGGCTATCATGTCCAGTCAATGCCAAATGTAGTAATAGTTGATAAACATAAACACTAAAACGTACCCAGTTCTCAGGGAAGCACACTTTGAGGCAGAGAGTTCCACTGCTGAACTGCTCTTACAATCAGGAAGTTCTTCCTAATGTTTACCCTCATATACAGACATGCTTCCCTGTGGTGTTTGCTTTTCTGCCTGTGCTGTTGTGCGCTCTCTCTCTCTCTCTCTCTCTCTCTCTCTCTAAATATAAATGAAATGTTCATTTGTGGGATAAACAGAACTCAAAAACCACTGGACAAATTGCTGCCAAATTTGGCCACAAAACATATTAATAGTAACCCAAGGAGGGACCATCAGTCAAAACAATGATTTTGTCATTTGGGAGTTACAGTTTTTGGGATTTATAGTTAACACACAAACAAAAAGCATCCTGAACTCTTGAAATAATGGAATTGAACCAAACTTGTAATATTGAACTCTCATTACCAACAGAAAGTACTGAAAAAGGTTGCTTGGGAATTGACCTTGAGTTTGGAAGTTTTAGTTCACCTACACCCAGAGAGCACTGTGGACTCAAATAATGATGGATCTGAGACCCAGGTGGAGGGAGGGAGACAGGGAGACCGGGCGTGCAGAGTGTGGAGAGCAGGAGCGTGGGGCAAGGAGGGAAGGCTGCCTCCCCGCGGGGACTCACCCACGGCGCCCGTTGGCAGGCAGAGGCAGGCAGGCGGGCCTCCCGGGGGCATGAGCAGGCAGGCGCACGGACCCAGGAGGGAAAGGCTTCCCCTTCCAGCGCTGGGGCTCACCTCCTTTTCCTCAGCCAGAGAGCCAGCGTTCTCTGCAGGCGCCTCTAGAGTCACGTGGCCACGTGACTCTAGAGGCGCCTGCAGAGAACGCTGGCTCTTCGGCTGAGGAAAAGGAGGTGAGCCCCAGCGCTGAAGGGGAAGCCTTCCCTCCGTGCCTGGGGCAAGGAGGGAAGGCTGGGGCTCGCTCACTTCTCAGCCGAAGAGCCGCCGTTCTCTGCAGGCGCCTCCAGGGAACGCCGGCTCTTCGGCTGAGGAAAAGGAGGTGAAGCCCCAGCGACGGAAGGGGAAGCCTTTCCCTCCGTGCCAGGGGCAAGGAGGGAAGGCTGGGGCTCGCCTCCTTTTCTTAGCCGAAGAGCCGGCATTTTCTGCAGGCGCCTCCAGGGAACGCCGGCTCTTCGGCTGAGAAAAGGAGGTGAGCCCCAGCCTTTCCTCCTTGCCCCCACGCACGGACCCAGGAGAGGCTTCACCTTCTGGCGCTGGGGCTCGCCGGAGTCTGCCCTGGGTGAGTCCCCGCGGGGAGGCAGCCTTCCCTCCTTTGCCTCCATCGGCGCAGCACTTCCGGCTGAGAAAAGGAGGCAAGCCCCAGCGCCGGAAAGGGGAAGCCTTTCCCTCCTGGGTCCGTGCGTGGAGGGAAGGCTGGGTCCCGCCTCCTTTTCTCAGCTAATACCATGCACAATCATCCAATGATGCGAGTAGGAAAAATAAAAATACAGCAGTAGGAGGACGGGGGGGGAGGGGGGGGCAGAGAGGCTTTCGCGCGGCACACCGGCCACTCCCAAATGGCACACCGGTGTGCCGCGTCACAGCGGTTGAGAAAGACTGTGTTAACCGATTGCTGGCTGAAATTTCAGACTTTGGAACTTCGACCTCTTGTGCATGTTTGCTATCTGAACTTCTCTCGGACATTGGCTCTGGACTTGTAGACTCAGCCTTGTTGTTTAGATTTCTGGTAATTGGTCCTTGACCCTAGACTGGGCATATGACTTTCCTTCCTGCTTGTTTCCCTGAGTTTTGGTATTGTAGATTAATAAGCTAGATCTTGGACTGTTGCACACTCCTGTCTGTGTTTAGAGATTAAGGATTTTGACAATGGGAGTGGTAGTTTACCCATATCCTTACATTTCCTAATGAGACAATGGCTTTTTCTAATATTTATCCTTACAAATTACCTAACCCAGGCATTTCCATGCACCTAAGCTAGTGTATATTGCATCTATATATGTATCTATTAGGCATGGGAAAAAAGTTATGAAAATTAAAAGATTCGTAAGAAATTCGTAAGAAATGCTACTTTCGAGCGTTTCCGCACCTGGAACGCCAACCAGGAAGTGGACTTTCTTTTTAGAACCTCGGGGGCCAGGATTTTCTTAAGTGTCGTTATTAGGTCGTAAGGGGGGGGCATAAGGGGGGCACCCTCCTTCTCTCTCACCACCCTCCCGCCTCCCTTGCCAATATTATGGCAAGGCAAGCCCTAAACTCGCTCCTTCCCTCAGCTGGAAGGAAGCCTGGAAAAAATGTAAACAGAGAGGATTACTCAGAAGTAAATCTGCAAAGGAGGGCACTTTGGATGAAGGGCCCTCCTTTGCAGATTTACTTCTGAGTAATCCTCTCTGTTTACATTTTTTTCCAGGCTTTCCTGCCTCTCCTGCCCTGCCAGGATCTAAGGCATCAAAGAGTATTGGGGTGAGAAACCAACCTAATGTATAATAGAATGAATGCTACTGTAAGTGCCACTGCCTAATATTATAAGTAATCCAACTGGTCATACCTAATTCCATGCACATGCAATAATACAGCAGTAATAACAAGAGGTAAAATTCAAACCGAAGTATTCTGAGTGGTCCCTGCCTCATGCAAACGGGCTCATGCGGTGCAAACGGTGCAAACGGATATTAGCCCGGGAAGCCAGCTTGGGAGCACACACATACATATTCTTGGGAGGGGGATTTGTTGCAGAATCCCAGCCTCATAGAGAAGATTCTGCAGCAACCCCCCAAAGAATATGTATGTGTGTGCACCCAAGCAGAAAATGCTGTCTTTTCCGGGCTAATTTCCGGGCTCACAGAGAAGAGCCCGTTTGCACCGCATGAAGCAGGGACCACTCAGAACACTTCGGTTTGAATTTTACCTCTTCTTATTCCCATTGCTATTACTGCTGTATTATTGCATGTGCATAGAATGTAGGTATATGACCAGCCTGGGCAAACTTGGGCCCTCGCTCCCTCGGGATCGGGTGAGAGAGAGGCAGCGGGAGCGAGGGGGTTCCTCCTCCTATTCTTTTGCTGCTTCCAAGAATAGAATACCCCCTCCCTCCCTCCCTCCTTCCTATTTGGAGAGTCCCATCTAGAATCCAGTGTGATTGATTCAAGTTTTGGCCTACAACTCCCAGAAATCCCAGCCAATTTACCAGCTGTTAGGATTTCTGGGAGTTGTAGGCCAAAACCATCTGGAAAACGCATGCTCTGGCATACGAATTTCTAACGAAATTCGTTAGTACTTAAGTTACATTTCCAAAATTTTTGGGAATTTTTTTGTAAGTCTTTGATATACTAATAAAAAAAATCCCCCCCCCCATTTGATTTTAGAATCGCCATTTTTCGATTTGTTACCATGCCTAGTATCTATGTATGTACGTATTTTCCCCCCAGGATGGCTACCACATGCAGATATTTATTTATTTATTTATTTATTCGATCTTATATTCCGCCCCACCCGGTTAACATACATCTCAAAATGCATAATAAAACAGTAATACATCATAAAACGGCAAAAGTAAAAGTTGCAGATAATGCAACGACAGTAGCAATAGACAATTACAGTATCTGGGGGCTTCACTCAAAAGCAAGCCTGAACAAGACAGTTTTGCATGCCCTCCGGAATGGGACGAGCTCCGTCATAGCTGAGTCTATCCCACCAACAGTGCATCTGGGCCAAAGTTGTCACAGAGACCTATCATGCCCAACATAAAATACTGGCAAGATTGGAGGGGTTGGAAGAGGTTAATGGGAGTTGTAGCCCATTTATATCCAGAGAGCCATGTGAATCCCAGCAGTAATGGCTCTCGACCAGGGGTGCTCACACTTTTTCAGCATGTGAGCTACTTATAAAACAACCAAGTCAAAATGATCTATCTACCCACTACCCAGAGAGCCATAAAAGCAAAATATTTGGAAATTTATTTCAGTGAGAGCCATATAATATATTTTAAGACTGAATTCAACTAAATGTGAGTATAATAAGCCCCTGAATTTATTCATAATAATGATGATAATATTCATTCAGCCTCTGCTAATAATAATAACAATAATAGTAACAACAACAATAGGTTCCTAGAGTAGAAGGAGACCTCCAAGGGCCATCCAGTCCAACCTCCTTCTGCCATAAGGGAAAAACACAATCAAAGCACTTCTCACAGATGGCCATTCAGCCTCTAATAATAATAATAACAACAACAATGGGTTCCTAGAATAGGAGGAGACCTCCAAGGGCCATCCAGTCCAACCTCCTTCTGCACCTGGGCAACGTCGGGAGCCTGCAGGGTGGGACTGAGCCTTCCTCCCACCCTGCCTGCGATCTACCAGGACGCCCTACGCGGTCTACCAGTAGATCGCGATCTACCTAATGAGCACTCCTGCTCTAGACTAAACCAGGAATTTGTCAAGACCAACATAAAACACTGGTGAGGTTTGGGTGGTATTGACAAAGGATGATGGGAGTTGCAGTCCACTCACATTTGGAGAGCATATGAAGCCTACTGGCGATTGATGAGGACCAACCTTGGCACATATACCCATCATGGCCAACTTAAAATAATGGCCATGTTAAGGAGGCATGATAGAGTATGATGGAAGTTGAAATCCAGTTACATCAGGAGATTTGCATGAGTTCAGTCCACAACCAAAGGGTTCCTCTCTTCCTAACTAATCAGAAGTCTTATCCTTTTTTCCAGTCTGCATCTCCCAACATCCTTACCTCTTCACTATGCAGTCTAGAGTTGATGAGAGTTGCACCCCAGCAAAAAGGTTGATCCAACTGACCAGTTAGGAGCAGATCCTCGCTTCTATCCACCCAGATCTCGAACTAATGGGAGTTCAACACCAGACCGATCTGGGGCTGATGGGAATTGTACCTCACCAGATCTGGGAGAAATGGGAGTTGTAGCTGGCCAGATCTAGTCCTGATGAGAGTTTCAGATGATGCTCGTTGCACCCCATCAGCTGTACAGTTTTATACATTTACAAATTTTATTATACCGTTATGCATTTCCTAATGGGATCAGCCATAAAAAATCAAACCAAGCAATTATTATTTCTGATAAATAGCATTACAAAATACCTAATCCAGGCATCACTGTGAACATAGGCTAATACAACAGTAAAATACAGTATTGGTAGTTCCCTGAGGTATGGGGTTCAGTTTTTCCTTTCTAAATAATACCCACCAACAGTACTAACAATAGACATGTCTGCAGATTTCAATTGACTGTTAATGACTCGTAAAGATTAACAAAAGAGGCAAAGTACATGATCTGGCACTGTAATCCATCTCTGGCTTCCCCCCACCTTCCTTTTTTGAGTTTAGAAACACATAAAAGCCACCCATAATTAAATATTGGTTTATAAACAAAAACAAGTTCAATGCTTTGAAAACACAGGGGAATATTATTTAGGGAACCAATTTATGCTTTTCATTTGTTCATTTTTTAGTGTGGTTGGTTGGAGCAAAGCTGTCCTCAGAAAAATAACAACAATAACAGATTTTAAATAATGGCCCGATCAGTTAAATCGAGTTTTCCTCCTTTTAACATTACTTGTGTACTTGTATACTTGTTTACCTGCCTCTTAGATTTAAATAAAAAGAAGAACTATGCTGTCTTTATCCACAAATAAGTTAGGCACCATGACGAAGGTGTCACTGTCATATAAAATCTTGATTATCTGATTTGAACTGGATTATATGGCAATGTAGACTCATATAATCCAGTTCAAATCTGATAGCCTAAATTATCTTCTTTGATCATATGGATTATATGGCAGTATAGATCCAGCCTAAATTATCAGGGGGGGGGGATAGATCTAATTAACATGATCACCTTTAAGGACAAAGTTTTGACTACTTTGCCCACTGAAGGACAAACAGTGAGTAAGATGAAAGCAGCAGCTGCAAGGACAGATCTATATTAAATCAATCAGATGGAGACACCTGGTGGAGAAACTGAGCCATTAAAGTTTTAAAACTGTAAAGCAGTGGTGCACAACCTGTGGCCCTCCAGGTGTTTTGAACTTCAGATCCCAGAATTCCATTGGTTAAGCTGGTTAGTTAAAATCAATGGTGTAATGCTTTAAAATGTTGACCATTTCTGCTACTTAGGCAACTACCTCTCCACAACAGCTGACATCAATGCCAAAATACAACAGTGTCTGAGCTCTGCAACTGCAGCATTTTTTCTAATAAAGCAGGAAAGTGTTTGAGAATCGGGACATTTGTAAGGATACCAGGATGCTTGCTTATAAGTCTATAGTCTATTGTACACCTGTGAAACATGTACCATCTACAAATGTAACTCTCGACTTCTGGAAAGATGCCATCAGCATTGCCTTTTTTAAAATCCTGCAGATCTCTTGGGAAGACAGGTGGACAAATGTCAACGCTCTAGAAGAAGCAAATATGACGAACATCAAAGCAATGATTCTCCGTCATCAACTTCGCTGGATTGGCCACGTTGTCCAATGCCTAATCCCTGTCTCCCAAAGCAGTTACTTTACTCTCAGCTTGAGAATGGAAAACAGAATGTTGGTGGACAGAAAAAGATATTTTAAGTTGGGCTTAAAGCTGTCCTTTATTGCTTTTTCTGGTATATGGTGCCAACTTTAGATCAATATTATTGGACAAGACAACCAATTTAATATTTTAAACATGAATTGGGAAGCTATATTTTTCAGACTTTTGTTTTTCTCTGAAAAGATTTGAAGTTTTAGGACAGGTGGACTGTCTTCTTTCTAAGCTGTTTCCCCAATTTTTTGGGGGGGAGGGGAGGTGTAGCATTGTGACTGTCATTTTCACAGGGCGTTTTAGGCATCTCAGGTTGGCAGCATGCAAGTCTCCGTTGATGGTGTCCATCCATCTTTTCTTTGGTTGTCCACATGGTCTTCGTCCTCCAGTCTCCAAATGTAGTGCTGTTTGTGCTACTGATGTTGGTTTTCTTCTCATGGCCGTACCACTGTAGTCTTGCTTCCTGCATTTTCTTGCTGATTGCTTTAGTCTTTGACAGATGCCATCATTTGTACAAGTGGACTGTATTATTGAGAACTGGATTGTATTAGGTCAACTGGAAAGGACATTATTGCAACTTACATTCCTTTTTGTGCCCAACCTCCAATTTTGTTTCAAGACTTCTCTCCCCGCCTCCTCCTTGTTTATTTTTTTTTAAGTGTTGAACTGTTGTGGGACAATGACAATGAGAGAAATAGCAAATACACTGGAAGAGGAAATATATAAAATAAATAAAAGAAGGAAATTGGTCATTTTCTTCCTACAAAAATTGCAGACCCAAATTTGAGAATTCTAGAAAAGTTTAAATTAAAAAGTCAAATCTTTCAAATGGGGATAGATAATAAAATCAGATCTAATGTCATGAATGCCGTTCTGCTGTTGTGGAAACACCATAATTCTTCCATGACACTTCGAGGTCAGAGGATCGTAGAGAAATAACACCTGGACATCTGGGAGTTTCTCATGAGAAAATGGCTGATAAGGACTATTTGGGAACATTGGTGGAAAAGAAGAACTGACTCAGACTGACCTGTAGTGAACTCGAGGAAGGTGGGGAGGGAGAAAGGATTCAGGGTAGAAAACCAACGTTTTCATCATTGGTGACTTTTGCTGAGCTATAGGAACTTAGTGCAAATAAAAATCACTTTCCAAGGTTTCTTGTAAATGGGTCTGGATTTGCTGGATTTACAGTACATTGCATCTAGTCTCACTTGTTTCATTACTGCCAGTTTCTCAGAAAACCAAGATAATATTTTGGTTCACTCCATGAGAAAGGGCAATGAGCAGCAATTGTGTTCACCATCCTGGCAATTTTCCCATTCCAGAGATAAACCAAGGCTTTAACAAGATTCATGGAGGATGACATGATGGCAACAGTCTTGGACAGCAATGGCTCCCAAAATGACCCATTTAAGATGGAATCAGGTGTCAAACAGGGATGTGTTTTTGCCCCAATCTTATTTTTCATCTTAATGGCTATGATACTTCATCTTGTTGATGGGAAGTGTGACGAATTGCCTATATTTTGGGCCAGAAGAAGCCCAGGAGAAAAAGCCCTTTTTGGTGGGTGGCCAGTAAATGGTCTGTTTTGGAGGAATGGCTATTGTAAGGTTAGGGATCCCAGGTTAGGCTGAGCTAGCCTAGGAAAAGGGGATATGGAACCTTAGGGAGCCAGTAGGCAGTTGGGCCATGCACTAGGGGAAGATTGTCAGTTAGAATTAAAAAAACTGAAAGTTGGAGGCAGAGGGGAGGCTCGGAACTCTGGAGAGGGAGTTGATGGTCAGTCGCTGACAGAGTTGGTCAGAGTGAGTTTAGCTCCTGAGTGAGTTAGCAGCATTTTGCTGGGTTTTGTAGGACTCTAGCTGAGAATAGGCAGAGTCAGGTAGTTATAGGTAGCAGATAATACTTCAGCAGTATTATCTGGGGTGCTACATTAAATTGTAACCTGTTTGGAAGTTGGTGTCAAGTTTTGTTTAGTAACCACACGCTCCATCGCTAAATTGTAACCATTATGCAAAGTGCCTGTGACCTCTCACAAGTTGTTAAATAAACACGGTTATTTTGTTCATCAAGTCCTGCCTCTCAGTGTTTTAAATCCTCCCTGAGTACAAATGGTGGCAGCGTTAAAGAAGCGAAACCTCTCCAGCCTCTACATATAAAAGCTCCCTTGTATTCTGCCCAGCCTTGAGACTAAGGCGAGCCCTCACCACAGTACTTGGTGGCAGCCAAAGGTGTAAAAAACCATCAGCCTCGTCACAGGAAGCTTCCCACCAGAGTGGAAATCATCTATTGGACAGATGGCAAGCTATTTTACCGAGCAGACTGAAAGCCAAAACCAAGGTTACAACATCTGTTATAGAACTCCAATATGCTGATGACAAAGACATCTGTGCACATTCAGAAGAAGACCTGCAAGTCACTCTAAACACCTTCGCAGAAGCATACGGGAAGCTCAGCCTGTCATTGAACATTAAACCAAAGTGCTCTTCCAGCAGTCACCAATCAACCCATCTGCAATGCCAAAAATACAGCTTAATGCAGCAACATTAGTAAATATTGACCATTTCTGCTACCTTGGCAGCCACATCTCCACAAAAGTCAACATTGACACTGAAATACAACAATGCTTGAGATCAATGCTTGATCTCTACAAGTGCAGCATTTTTCTGAATGAAGCACAGAGTGTTTGGGGACCAGGACATCCATAGGGATACCAAGGTGCATGTTTATAAAGCTATTGTCCTCCCAACCCTCCTATATGCCTGCGAAACATGGACTATCTACAGATGTCACATGCAACTCCTGGAATGATTCCATCAGCGTTGCCTCCGAAAAATCCTGCAAATCTCTTGGGAAGACAGGCAGACAAATATCAGTGTGCTGGAAGAAGCAAAGACCAATAGCACTGAAGTGATGGTGGCTCCGCCATCAACTCTGCTGGACCGGCCACGTTGTCCGAATGCCCGACCACCATCTCCCAAAGAAGTTGCTCTTCTCCGAACTCAAGAATGGAAAATAGAATGTTGGAGGACAGGAAAAGAGATTTAGAGATGGGCTCAAAGTCTACCTTAAAAACTGTGGCATAGTCACAGAGAACTGGAAAGCCCTGGGCTTTTAGCTTTTAGAGGTCAGCTGTGACCAGCAGTGCTGTAGAATTTGAAAATGCATGAATGGAGGACGAAAGAGAGAAACGTGCCAAGAGGAAGGCATGTCAAGCCAACCCCGACTGGGACCTCCTTCTACCTGGAAACCAATACCCTCACTGTGAGAGAACATGCAGGTCAAGAATAGGGCTCCATAGTCACCTACATACCCACCGCCAGTACACCGGACTTGGAGGATAATCTTACTCGGGCAAAGGGGGATCACCTAAGTAAGTAACAAGATTCATTACCAGGGCTTCAGAAAACTCCCCGATCCAGGTTCATACACCTCCACCAAATTGAAATCTAACCTGTCTAAGCCCAATATGCCTATGACAATGGAACAATATAAAGCTACTGTATTGCCAGATCTCAGTCATGTCCTTTTATAACAAAAGGCACAAGGTTTAGAGCACATATGTCAAGCTTAAGGCCTGCAGGTTGAATCCAGCCCATACTGTAATTTTATGTGGCCCATGAGGTCTTGACGCTCCCTATGTTGACGTTGCCCCCTCTGCTGAGCACTGGCTGCATCCTCTGCAGGAACCTAGCTACAAGGGGGTGTGTTTCTGGCTGGAGATAATTTCCCTCCTCCCAGATTTATTAATTTATTAATTTACTGTATTTCTATACCGCTTTTCTCAGCCCTCGGGTGACTGAAAGCGGTTAATTCTGGTGTCCTAAAGACTGCAGGAGATCAGGAGGATGCAGCAGTACTGCAGCTTTGGCTGCTCTGAGAAGTTGCTGAATGTAGATTGCCTCTAGCTGTTGGGACTCAAATATCTAGGTGAGGCTTGGACGGAGAGGTCTTTCCAACTCCACACCTAACAGCATCAGGCTTTCTGAGGAAGGGGGACTGTTGAGCAGCAGGATGAGTGAAACTCTTGCCTGGCTACTTAAATATTTTAAATATTTACTACTTTAGACTATCACAGCCCTAGCAGAGCAATGTCTGGGTCTGTGCAAACCAGAAAGCACAAACAAAGAGCAATAAACATATTTTGTTGCCTCTTCTCTCATACAGTTTTTAGTTAACTGAAGTGCCCTTCATAACTCCCGACATATGAAGGGTATTTCAGTTAACTAAAAATATATGACGGAAAAGACAATCAAATAAGCGTTCCAAATGATGGGCAGAAGAATGAAGATTAAAAGAGACATTAATGCACACAAATCCTAGTAATTATTTATATACCTTATAAATAATTTAGCACGTTTGTTCACCATGAGTGCACAATTCACCATGCTTGGTCACTTGTAGTCTTGGTCACCTTTTAAACACTGTGCCATAATGTAGTTTCCAAAATAATGTATATACAGACATTTGAAAGATTCATTTGCATGTTTAACAAGTCCAATCAACTGTCAGAGCTGCAGCCTATGTTTCTGTAACCAGCTCCCGCCAAAATACAATTGATTATTTCAATAAAAACATGACACATCCTGCACTGACAGAGAACAAACCCAATTCAGCAGTAGTTGCATGCAATACACTGCAGACAGAAATGCACATTCCCAACAAAGAACCATATGTTTGTTTTATTTTTAACCTTTTTTGTTTGGATTTTAAAATGCATCAGAGCATGAAGTGCTAGAGTCTCTATGTGTGCATAGCTACACAGAGAAGTTGGAATTAAACATTGTGCTGATGAATGAGGCCAACAACTTTGTACCGCTACCATAGGAACATCTTACTGAGAAACTGTTATTGAGCCACGATATAATAATAATAATAATAATAATAATAATAATCTTTATTTTTAACCTGTCCTATCTCCCCAAGGGGACTCGGGGAGATTTACAACAGAAATTGGCAAAGATTCAATGCTAGCATAACAAGCAGATCAAATCAAATCATAAACAATAAAATAAACAACACCGGGGTATACTTATAAAACAACTCAAAAATAACAAAATTGAATATTAGGTATACAAACAGGACATTGGGACACATTTAACTAATAAGACTAATAATAGTAAACAAAACTTTTGAAGCATAGGTAATTTGAGGCAAGCTAACAGTGCTGAGGTAGTATCTGAGTCAGAATGTTAGTAAATCCCCTTCCTCCCCATAAAATAGATTGCATAAATATGTTTTATCAACTTCTTAAAGAAGACGAGGGAAGGGGTGATGTTAAACTCTTTTGGGAGGGAGTTCCAGAGGCGAGGAGCGATCACAGAGAAGGCCCCCTCTCTCGTTCTCACCAACCATGCTTGAGATGTCCCGAAAGATTTATAGTTTGTTAAAAGACTTCAAGCAAATATATGATTTGATTTCTTTTTATTATAAATCTTTTTCAGAAGTCCAGAGTTGTAAAATTCCAAAGCATGAGAGGTTCCAGAATGCACCTAACAGCAGCTGTACCCTGCAAACTCTATCAATTCCAACCCTTTAATAAAATGTATCGATTTAATTGTTTAATGTAACTTCTATCTTTATTATGTACTGTGTCAATTCCTACTAGATGAAGTATATAAACTGTTTCTAATAGAGGTATCAAAAGGTAACTTGAAGGAAGTCACCTCTCCTTGTGCTTGGAAGCTGTGACAGGCTGGCTTCGCATGAGTAGACTTAAGGTGAACCTGGCCCCGAGAACTGGCCTGCCCTCTGCCCACCTTTGATGGTGAATCCTTAGCCCCGTCGGCTACGGTGAAGAGCCTTGGTATCTTGCTGGATTCCCAGTTGACAATGGAAGCTCAGATTTCCACCATCAGTAAGCAGGCCTTTTTCCACCTCCGCCAAGCGAGGCAGCTGGCTTTTTACCTTCCAACAGAGGCCCTTGCAACGGTAATCCACGCCAGAGTTACCTCGAGGCTGGATTACTGTAATGCATTGTATGCTGGTACTCCTCTTTCAGTGACACGGAAGATCCAAGTGATTCAAAACGCAGCTGCCAGATTATTTACTCTGACACCAATAAGACATCACATAGCTCCAGTGTTACAACACCTCCATTGGCTCCCAATTGAACATCGGGCTTCCTATAAGACACTGGTTCTGACTTTCAGGGCCATCCATGGTCAAGGCCCTAAATACCTCAGAGATTGTCTCTCACATTCTTGTCATCAGAGACCACCAAGATCAGCTCAAGAAAACCTCTTGTTTGTTCCCGGTCCTAGGGAGGCACGCCTGGACTCTATGAGGTGCAGGGCCTTCTCGGTTCTTACCCCAACCTTGTGGAATTCCTTGCCTCCATACATTAGAGCAGGGCTGTCCAACAGGCGGCCCTGGGGCCGTACACGGCCCCCGAGCCCCTTCCCTACGGCCCCCTAACTTGTTTTAATAAAATACAAATAAAAAATAAAAAATAAAATTTAAAAATTTTAAAAAAATAACTACTTCCGGGTTTAGGCAAGCATCGCGTGACTACGCCAGCCACAGACGGGATTTTGAGGGAGGTCGAAATCCCCTCTGTGGCTTGTGTAATCTCGCAATAGCTGCCGAAATCTCAGGTCCCGTGGGATTTGCGGCTGGCCTGGGCGCGTGCCTCCTCCTCCCTTGCGGCTGCTTCCAGGCCAGCCCCCATTCCCTCAGAGAGAGGGAGGGAGGAGGGGAGGGAGGTAGGGAAAGCCCCTCCTGGCTCCGTCCTCTTCCTGTGGAGGGCCCTCGCTTCCCGCCCCGTGGATGGGAGAGCCGCCGCACCCGGCCTGAGCTTGGCCTCGGCTCCAGCAGGGCTCTTCGGGGATGGCAGCGGTGTTGGCGCTTCGGCCCTGTGGCGGGGCTCCCGCAGTATGGGTAAGGAAGGGCCTGGCTCGAATCAATCAATCTAAAAACAGTGGGAAGTTGGGTGAGGGGGGGAGGGGTCCCTCAGCGGCGGTTTCCTTGGCGACACTTTCTTCCCCTCCTCTGCGCCCCCTCCCCCTTGTAGTGCTGCCTTCCCCCGCGTGCAGGGCGCAACGTGGCTTCCTTTGCACCTGCCCCCATGGCTTGTTTTCCCTTCAGGGAGGGAGGGAGCTCTTTGGGCCTCCTCCACCCGCCTCTGGGAAAGGAGGCCCCATCAAGCCCTGCAACGGCATTGAGGTGTTTGGGTTTTTTTTGGTGTGTCCCAATTTGAGTGTGGACTCAAATAACTCAAAGGTATTAGGAAACATTCCCCCAAATCCACCAGTGTTTCCATTTGGGTATATTGAGTATTCCTGCCAAGTTTGGTCCAGATCCATCATTATTTGAGTCCACAGTGCTCTCTGGATGGAGGTGAACTACAACTCCACAACTCAAGGTCAATTGTAAGTAAAGGGAGCTGGGGAGGGGGTGGAGCCGGGGGCAGGGCAGACCCTTCGCTGGGGAGGGGTGGGGGGATAGCCCTGCATTAGAGCTATACCTGATTTGCGGTCTTTCTTTCAAGCTCTCAAAACTTGGCTTTTCGTCAAAGCTTTTAATTTGTGATTTATCGTTGATATGTTTTCTGTTTTATTGCTGTGTAAGTCGCTCAGAGCACTCCAGTGGAGAGCGACTCATCAAATAATAAATTGAAATGAAATGAAATGAAATACCCCCTGTTTACATAATCTCTTGGGAAAAGGGACCATAACCAGGATCCCTCCAGCCATTTCCCAAGCCAGATAATTATTATTTACTTATTTCGGGCTTTTATATCTCATCCTATCTCAACCTCCGCAGAGAGACCCAGGACAGCTAATTATCAAATCCTTTGTGTATATGCAGATAGATGACCCTGTTTGTCAACAAAATAAGCTCAGGATGTTAAGGCTGAGCTTCAGGCTCTTCCTGTGGAAGAGGGGACATAGTAGATGCACATCCATTTCCTTCTCAGTGCCTGCATCCAAGTCTTTAATTGTTTTGAAACAACACCTTTGTCTTTTGGGTGTTGCACCTTTGTCTCACACGGAACTCGA
Source organism: Anolis apletophallus (assembly GCA_030556195.1). NCBI lineage: Eukaryota > Metazoa > Chordata > Lepidosauria > Squamata > Anolidae > Anolis > Anolis apletophallus. The sequence goes on along the minus strand of JARBWK010000008.1, from coordinate 83,312,075 downwards.
CACTTGAGTTATTCAGAAACTCAACAGCATATCTACATCATTGTTTCCTCATGCATTAGTTCCTTGAATAGAATAGATTAATCCCCAGTTGCTGTTCTTCCCGCCACAGGAATCCCTGCCTGTAGGCTGTGACATCAAGTGAATCCCTGCCAATCCGGGCGCAGATACTAGCTGGCCTCTTTTGCAGCCAATCAGGGGAGGGAGTGGGAAGTCTGAATAGCTGTCAGAACTATATAAAATGTCATACATTTCTCTGTATGTTTATGCTTGTATCTTTTGAAGCAAATTGCTTGTACTTGCATATTTTTGACCACATCTTAATAAACCTCTGAGGCTTGTCTTCAACCTGGGTAACATGTTTCTCTGTCCTTGCTGATCTGGTTTAGTGGATGCTCACTGGACACAGACCTCTCAAACATCGTCCTAGCTGAAATCACTACATAGCCATGATGTAATATCCTTTTTCTATGAACTGCATCATGATTTGAAATAGTGACTGAAGAAGTAGACAAGAAAATGTGCATTGTAGTATATTGGTCACAAAGAAATCCAACATTCATCACAACATGTTTTTTTCTGGTATATCAAACCTAAATACGATTTGTGGGAATCTGCATTACCCTCAGGTATTTTGCCTTCCTTCCTTCCTTATCCACTGCCTTTGCTACATTCAAAAATATAGTCTTCTACTTAGGGAGCAGAAATCTTTAGTGAGAATGTACATCATCAAAACATCTGCCCTTTGTCTCATTGAAGGCAAGCTGCCTGGCTCAGTTTCGATCTTTCATTTCTTTCAGAATTATCACAAAAGAAGAAAATGGCAGCGCATATTTTAGTAGACTCTCTTCTCTTCAGCCTTTATGTTTTCTTCTTTCCAAGTATCACATGTTATAGAGGGATGAAGATTAACATTTTAATAAGCCAAAGTTACTACTCAAATGAAATGAAGTTGAAATCCTTTTTTTTGAAGTGTCAGTGTCTCACTGTTGAGTTTACTTTTTTCCGCAATGTATTTTAATATTACAAAAGTTACAAATCATGCAAACAGAGTAGTAATGGAAGGAGATATAAACATATTAAAATTATCATGAAATACTAAAAAAAATGTAATTTGAGCATATAGCCATTATTTATCGAACGGTTCCATGTTTTTCAAAATGGCCTGTTTCTAAGAAACATATTATTTCATAATCTTTTTTTTCTTTTTGATTTTAGCTTGAATGTACTTCAGCAAAAACATTAATGTCATTTCTTTCCCCATTCTCTCATTCTTCATGCACTCTCCAATCTTGAATAATTTGCATTTTTTTGCATTTAATATGCTTGGATCAGTTATATATTGGTCAATAAGTGAAATCAAAATCACACCAGGACTATTGAGAGGATTGCTCCCAAATGTCCACTCCAACCCATTAATAGCCAGGCCTCAGGGAAATGAATCAGGAAGGGCAATGACTAGAGAATGTATTGTTGAAGGCTTTCATGGCCGGAATCACTGGGTTGTTGTAACCTTTTTGGGCTATATGACCATGTTCTAGAAGCATTCTCTCCTAGCGTTTCACCTGCATCTTTGGCAAGCATCCTCAGAGCTTGTGAGGTCTGACCTCACAACCTCTGAGGATGCCTGCCATAGATGCAAGCAAAACATCAGGAGAGAATGCTTCTAGAACATGACCATATAGCCCGAAAAACCTACAACAACCCAATGACTGGAGACCTTCAAGGAACTGAAACAGGAAGTATGATGAGTGGAGTGCAGATGGGGTAAATTCAATGTTTATCTGACAAGACATGATATAAAGCAGGGGTCCCCAAACCAAGGCCTACTGGCAAGAGGTGACCCTCCAATGTTATTTACCTGGTCCCCGTCCTAAACGTTAGACTTAGGCACACAACAACAACAATCTTAATTAACTTGACTGTCTCATCCACCAAAAGCAACCTCTTCTGCCTCTAGGGCCTGTAAAAATGGCTTTTGCGAGATGGACGTGAAGGCTTTGGACCCTGAAGGCAGAGAAAAGCCTTCCCATATACAAAACCATAAAAGTCTTTGAGAAAAGAGTCCCAGACTTAAAATAGTGAACTCAAACATGTTTATTGAATAACAACCAGTGAAAAACAACTGGTGACCCAAAACGCTTAGTTGGTTGTTAAGAAAGGTCCTTGAAAAAGGGAACGATCACTTGCCTCTTTGTTTGCAGAGTGATGGTGCTTTCTTCGATCAGGGTTTCTTTGTGGCCTTCAATGGTACTTTGGCTCACGAAGTCTGCTGGTACCCCAAAGATTGCAGTCTCTGTGTGAAGGGAGACCTTCCTATTTACTGTAATCTTTAGCTAAAAGCTTCAGGTTGGCTTTGTAGGTGGACAAAGGTGCTTTGTCTCAGCATGAATGGATTTTCATCCACGTCCATGCAGCTTTCTTTCTTGGAATGGCCAAAGAGAGGAAGTCCTGCCCCTCAGATGACCTCAGAAAGGGGAGGAGTTAGGATGGTGACATCACCTTGGCACCCAACACTGTCCCTCCCACCAAGTCCACATGGTTGAGGACAAAGAAATGCAGGTAAGGGTCAAACAGGTAGATAACGCCGTACCAAACAGACCCAGTAGGGGCCGGAACACAACCCCACATTTCCCATTGAAACACTGGTAAATTTATGTTGGTTAAAATTGTTCTTCATTTTAAACATTGTATTGCTTTTTCATGTTTTTGCATTACAAATAAGGTATTTGCAGTGTGCAAAGGGATTTGTTCATTTTTTTTCAACCTATAGTCCACCGTCCACTCCAACAGCCTAAAGGACCACAAATCAGCCCTCTGCTTAAAAAGTTTGAGGACCCCTGATATAGAGCAAAGCTTCTTAAAGCTGAGGTTGTGACTATAACTTCATTGGGGAGTCATGACCAGCATCTCCTGACACCCCCCAACAGCCCCCCCCCGGGCCACTGTTGCTTTTCATTCTATAAAGACCCAAAAGCAGGTGAGCAAAACATCAGGGAGCCAAGAAGCTGGCTTTCCATCCATCCAGCCAGCCAAGGGGGGCTTGTCTCCCAACCTCCCCCAACTTCTCTCTAATTCAATAAAAAGGAGAGCATGCAAAAGGGGCGAGAATGAGGATTCAGTTGAATGCAGGGACTGACACATGAGGTCGGTGAAGGAGAGGAAGCTGGGAGCAAAAAGAAGTGGTAGAGTTAGTTTGCTTTTTTTTCAACAACCTAGACCAAAGCTTTCCAAATATTTCAGGTTTGTGACACACTTTTTAGACATGCGTCATTTTGTGACACAGTAATTCAGTTTTATTAGCAACATTGATTAAATTAACTAGCAATTTAATTGGGCCCCTTGGTGTCTCAGCAGGTTAAACCATGCAAAAGTGAGTAGATCAACAGGTACCGCTTCTATGGAAACACTTAGAAATGAGCACCACCTCCCAGAGTCAGACACAACTAGACTTAATGTCAGGAGAAGCAAAGATTAAAATAGGTATATTAAAATTAAAATAGTAGGGTTAATTAATAAATGAATTAAAAGTGAAATGAAATGGTGTGCAGAAGGCTGGTATTGAACTGGGGACCAGCAGATCTTCGAAAGACCTCCTTCCCACTCAGCTATTCAAGCACACATGCTAAACAGAAGGAACTAAAATATGCCAAGGAAGCAGCAAAAGCAGACCAGGAAATGGTTTAAAATAAAAATAACCCAAGCAAGATTAAATACTAAATGAATTAAAATTAGGAATCAAACGTTTGTACCAAAAGCTAGTCTCTCTCTGGCATTACTTCGCGAATGAAGATTCTTAGGAAGGTGTCACGATGCAGGGTCTCGGCCCAGCCCCTTAATCACACACAGAGAGACGGTAATCAGCTAACTATTTATTGAATAATAAGAAACAGGTGAAAAGGATAATTGTCCATAAAATCAAAAATGCGATCAAAAGGATGTAAAGTTCTTAAGTATCTCCAAAGGCAAAACTCTGACGAACTCGGGCTTTCGGGACAAAGCGTCAGCTTGTTTGGTCTGAGCGGGGGTGACATAGTGAATGCGGAAGTTGAATCTCTCAAAGAACAGGGACCACCTCTGTTGTCCCTGGTTCAACTTCCGCTGGTTCTTCAAGTGCTCCAAGTTCCGGTGATCCGTGTGGACTTCCACCGGAAATTTGGCCCCCTCAAGCAGATGTCGCCAAACTTCAAAAGCCACTTTGATGGCTAGTAGCTCCTTCTCCCAGATCGTATAGTTCCTTTCCAGCGCCGTCAATTGCCGGGAATAGTAAGCACAGGGCAATAAGTCCGACCCCTTGGGCTGTAGCAGGATCGCTCCCACCGCCACATCCGAGGCATCAGCTTGCACAATGAAAGGGGTGCGGGGATCCGGATGCTGCAAAAGCGGCTGGGTGGTGAACAGCTGCTTAAGCTTCCGGAAACCCACCTCTGCCTCCGGTGTCCACCGGAACGAGGCCTTTCCTCGCAAACATTGCGTGATAGGATCTGCCCATCTGGCGAAATCAGGGATGAACTTTCGGTAATAGTTGGCAAACCCCAGGAACCGCTGAATGTCCTTTTTGCTGGCAGGCGCCTTCCAGTCTGCCACTGCTTGTACTTTGGTATCATCCATGGCAATACCCGTTTGGGAAACACGGTAGCCCAGGAAATCCACCTCTGGCAAGTCAAAAGCGCACTTTTCCAACTTGGCATAGAGACCATGATCTCTCAGCCGCTGCAACACTTCCTTTACATGGCGGTCATGGGTCGCCTGGTCTGGCGAGAAAATCATCAAGTCGTCCAAATACACTGCTAGATATCGATCCAGCAGATCCTGAAAGATGTCGTTCATGAAGTGTTGGAAGCAGGCGGGGGCATTGCATAAACCGAATCCCATTACGAGGTATTCGAAACTTCCCCATTTGGTCTGGAAAGCCATCTTCCATTCGTCTCCTTGACGAATCCGCACCAGATGGTAAGCACCTCTCAGGTCCAATTTGGTGAAGACTTTAGCTCCCCGCATCCGTTCCAGCAACTCGGGGATCAACGGCAGGGGGTAGCGGTTCCGGATCGTAATCTTATTGAGCTCTCTATAGTCATTACACAGTCGCAACTCTCCCGACTTTTTCTTGACAAACAGGATCGGCGCCCCAGCCGGGGACTGGGAAGGCCGAATGAATCCCTTCCTCAGGTTCTCGTCCAAAAACTCCCGGAGGGCCTTCTGCTCGGGCTCCGAGAGGGGATAAAGTCTCCTGCGTGGAATAGGTGCTCCAGGCTCCAGGCTCCAGCTCAATGGCACAATCGTAGGGCCGGTGGGGAGGCAACCGTTCCACCTCCTTCTCGCTGAAAACGTCCCAAAAAGTGGCATACTTTTTGGGCAAGGTCACCGCCTGTTCCACCTCTTGCGCTTGGCACGCCCGGGCCGACATGCAATGTCCCTGGCAATGTTCAGAAGTAAACTGCAACTGCCTCCGAGCCCAGGAAATCTGTGGGTCGTGTAGAGTCAACCACACGATTCCCAGGATTACGGGGAAATCTGACAACTTAGTCACTAGGAATGAAATGTCCTCCTTATGTGAGCTCGTCCACATCTTGGTGGGAGCAGTATAGTGTCTCACTGCTCCGGCTTTCAACGGTCGCCCATCAATGGTTTGTACGCCCTTGGGCTCCTGAAGATCATGGAACTCTAATCCAGCAGACTTGGCATAGTCCGCATCAATAAAGTTGTTTGTGGCCCCTGAGTCAACCATTGCATGTGCCATCATCAGCCCTTTCTCCTGGGACCACAAAGCGACCATGATTAGAAACAACTGTCCAGTCTGGGGTTCTGGGGGAAGATTAGCGACTGCGACCGAGCTTGCGAACCCGTTTAAACTCGGCCGGCCTCTTCCCTCCGCTGTCTGTATGGCCTCTTCAGCCTCTTGGGGTTCCTCATACGCAGCAGAGGCCCAGGGGGTCTTGCCTCGCGGCTTCTGGGGACACTCCTTGGAAAAATGCCCGGATCCTCCACAGTACCAGCACAGGTTCAGCCGCTGGCGCTGATCTTTCTCGGCCGCATCCACCTTGGGCCTCACGTGTCCCAACTGCATGGGTTCCGGTTCATCCAAGGGCTGAGGGGCTGGCGTGAATGGCCAGAACGGTGAATGACTGGCCCCCGTCTCCTTGCGGCCAACCGGCCGCTCTCCGGACCCTCTGTCCCACCGTCTTAAGGTGATCGCCTCTTCTAAGTCGGCAGGTCGAGTAGCCCCCCTCAGGATCTCCTGCTGCATCTCCTGCGACAGGCCCTTCATGTACTGATACCGCAGCGCAGTGGGGTTCCATTCTACTTGGGCAGCCAACACTCTGAAACGGGAAATGTACTGGGACAAGGACATGTCTTTCATAGAAAACCGGTCCAGCTCCCTCTCCACCAGCTCGGCATTCACCAGGTCTCCCCAAGTCGTCTTGATAGCATCTAGGAACACTGCCACAGTAGCCACTTGGGGTGAGGCCGCCCTCAGCTGGGTCGTGGCCCAGGCTGCTGCTGTCCCTTCTAGCAGGTTGTACACAAAGCCCACCTTGGCTCTTTCACTGGCGAATTCCGCGGCCCGAAGTTACAAGTACATCTCACATTGTCCAATAAACACATTGACCTGGGCCGGGTTGCTGCCAAACCAGGACAGAACAGTCAGGGAGGGATGTCGGCCTGCCCTGGCCCGCAGATCCACCACCTCCTGCTGTAATTCCAAAATCTGAGCGGCGGTTAGCTGAGCCATGTCGCCGACTCATCTCCGCCGTCGCCTTCCGCGTCCCGTGGTGTGAAAAACGGGGTTCGTGGAGTTACTCGGCCAACTGTCACGATGCAGGGTCTTGGCCCAGCCCCTTAATCACACACAGAGAGACGGTAATCAGCTAACTATTTATTGAATAATAAGAAACAGGTGAAAAGGATAATTGTCCATAAAATCAAAAATGCGATCAAAAGGATGTAAAGTTCTTAAGTATCTCCAAAGGCAAAACTTGGCAACAGTTCCGCAAAAGCAATGCGGATCAAAACAGACTTGGTCCGTGGCAATTCAAACAAGGCAAAGTTCAAGGAATCAAAGCCCAAGAAACTTCTTGGCAAGGCACGAGCCTCAGTCCTGGCTCCGTGGATCTTCACTCGCTTCACTCCCTTCAGATCAGAAGTGGCCGAGTAACTGAGGATCCGTTCCCACGGATCCTATACTTAATTCCTTGGTGAGACCCCGACGCTCTAGGCTGCGGCGGCGCCAATCTGTACTACGGGACCTAGCGCTCCTCTGGCGCTCTAGGCTTCGGTGCCATTCCCTCCTACTGGACTCAATGCTCCGTCTCCTATCAAAACTCCGTCCTTGCCTCCCAGCACCTGGGTCGCTATCTTCATGAGAGCCAGACTCCCTTTCAGCTTCCATGGGCTCATCCTCAGCTATCACCCTAACCCTTTCCTGCGACCCGAAACCACCTGGTTTCTCATACTGATTATCTGAATCAGCACTTTCAGTGTCAGCCTGACTTTCCCAGCTGTCATACCCATCAGGCCAGCCATCATCCCATTCCAAGCTCTCTGTGGGAGAGGAAGGCCCAGCTACCTCATCATCCATGTCCTCATCAGCTGCAATTGGCCCTAATGCAATCGGGACCCCCGGGGCCACCCCCTGCCCCCCAGGCACGAAAGAGAACTGGGTTGCTACAGAAGGACTCATCCCACGCTTCTTACAAATGACTAAATGACTAAAAAGGCCAATCTGAGATAGGCAAGTCCAGTTGCAGAAAGCACAGCAGAAAGTCTCCTTGGGTGATGTTGTTTCCAAGTTGCGGTTCTTTCTGCGTTGTCATTTCTCTTTGAGACCCGTTAGGCGTGTCTTCTCGAAAGAGGCCGCAGCATTATGGATAGTGCGTCTCCATGCCTCCCAATGTGAGGCCAGGGTGGACCATTGTTGGTGATCAATCTGGCCGAGCCTGAGATGTTGTTTCAGGGAGTCCTTATATCTCTCATTTGGGGTGCCTCTCTTGTGCTGACCCATGGCAAGTTCACCATAGAGTAGTATCTTTGGGAGGCAGTGGTATTAAAAGCTAGTATTAAACTAGGAACTCTCAGATGTACCGCCAAACTCCCTCCCATTGAGATATTCCCATGCCCATGGCTACCAGAGAGAATAAGGGGAACAAAGAAATCCACAAAAAGAACAGAATGAGAAGAAAAGGGAAAGAACACATGCCTGGCCCCAAATGATTAAGGATGTCCTCCCCTTCATGAAGAGATTCAATTGGCACTCCCATGCAGCATGGATACTGCTATGACCTGGGAGGGGTTACTAATCGGCATCTTTGTGTGACACACCGACACACTGCAGGCAAAATACTAACATGCCATGACACACAGTTTGGAAAACTCTGACTTAGACTGTGCTTATCCAGCTTTTAAACAGCAGACTATCCTAGCCAAGGTTTTATAGAGTTTTCAGCCTATAAACGTGTTTGAACACTAAAGAGTTAAAGACAAAATTTTAGGGTTCAAAATTAAATGTATGATTGACAGGTATACCTTTAGATTAACATTTTATACAGAACTGTCATCACATCCTCTCATAATACATTTTTAGACATTCAAGTCTTGTATAGCAGTGCCAACAGATGGCTTGTTAGCAGTGCATTTTTTCAGGTTGCTATGCTGAAGGCATTAGTAAAAAAGCAAACCTTTGGTTTAGTCTTCATACTTAGCCACCCCGAGTCACTTCGGGGAGAGGGGGCAGGGTATAAATAAAGCTTATTATTACTTCTTATTACTTTCAGAAGTATTTGTGATTGAATTTTTGAATATATTGAACCTGCGTGTGGAAATAAATGGTGTGGCCCTTCAGATGTTGCTAGAGTGGAAACACTGGCATTCTTCACCATTGCCTGTCCTTGCTAAGGCTATTGGAAGCTGCAGTTTGACAACATCTGTAAAATGGCATGTTTCCCACCAAATCTGTAACAATCACTTTGTACTATTACAACTACATTTCCTTAGACTTTCAAATATGTTAATGATGGGGGGGGAATCCGCAGAGGGGAAAGGATCAGTAAATGTTATATTGGGTGTTGGAGTTAAATTTTGGATTTGTCAGGGGAGGCCATCAATGTTAACCACCACAGAAAAGGAAATGGAGATTTAATGCAGTTTGTTCTTTGAAAAACCACAGAGGCAAAATGTTACATGGAAGAAAATATGATATATTTATTTCTGTGTAATGTTTTGATGGTGTAGTTTTTACAAATTTTAAGCAAACGTGCAATTATAAACTGGAAGGTGGCAGACACAGATCCTTGGTCCAAGTGAAAACGACAGAACAAATGACTGATTCTTACCAGGACAGTAAAGACCAAAACTTGTGCACCAGCTGCGCCCATACCTTGGTAAGTCTGACTTGGCCATGGTAGTCCATGCAATCTACATCACGAATAGATTGCTGCAACGCGCTCTACGTAGGGTTGCCTTTGAAGACTGTTAGGAAGCGCCAAATGGTCCAACGGATGACAGCCAGGTTACTAACAGGAGCGGCACTCAGGGAGCACACTACTCCTCTGTTGTGTCAGCTCCACTGGCTGCCAATTTGCTACTGAGCATAATTCAAAGTGCTGGCTTTAGCCTATAAAGCCCTAAACTATTCTGGCCCAGCTTATCTATCCAAACGTATCTCCTCCTATAAACCATCTAGGAGCTTAATATAGTCTGGGGAAGCCTTGCTCTTGATCCCACCTGCCTCGCAAGCACTATTGTTGGAGACGAAGAACAGGGCCTTCTCAGTAGTGGCCCCCTGACTATGGAACTCCCTCCCCAGGGGTATTAGATTGGCCCCCTCCCTCCTGACTTTCCAGAAAAAAGTAAAGACCTGGCTCTTTGAGAATGCAGCAGAATAGATAACATGGAACTATGAATGATGAACATGGAATGGTCAGACGATGTTACTGGATAACGTTTTTAACATGATGACACCGATGATTATATGTTTTAATGATTTTATATATGTTTTATATTGTCATGTTGTTTTTAATTGCACTTTTATGAATACCTGACATCAAATTATGTCAATCTGTAACCCGCTTTGATTCGCCGTATGGCTGGGAAAGGCAGACTATAAATATTGTAAGTAAATAAATAAAGTGTACAAAGAGATTGGCTTGAATCCTGTTGGGGCCCTTACAGTTTTGTGAACTAAAATTGTACAGTTGCATAACATCTGTATCCAGATGAGGATTGCTGATATGTAAATACATAGTACAGCTGGCAAAGTGATATATATCTTACAATCCGCAGTGCCCATCGAGCTCCTGTTGTGCATCATATGCTGCCTAGGAGAGGGAGATGAGGGAAGCACTGTAGATGCACACAGAAGTTCAATTTCATTCAACTCCTGGCTGAAAGTAGGCCTGCACAATGCCAACTCTCAAGACAACCACTAGTGTATCTGGCACTGTCACCACGTTGCCTGCTCAGGCTGGACACTTAAAGTCAAAGTCAGGGAATGCACAGTCATGTTGTGCAGTAGTGCCAGGAATTCAGAAAGCACTTCTGCCACGTGCAACTGATGGAACACAAAGGTATCTTGTTTGTATCCTGCAAACAGTCCAAAGAAATTGGTGAAGAGACCACAGGGATCTACAATACACTGTACATTCAGACTGTGAAATCCCTTATGGTTACAATATAGTCATGATGAGCAATAATTGTGTACTGTCCACAAAACCAATCACACGTACAATACCAGCTTTATGGCAGAACTCCTCCCTCATGGCTACCGATTCTGCTTCCCTACTAGTATGACAGGCTGAGCGAATTTTCTGTTTGTCTAATTTAAGTTCTCTATAAGAACATAAGAACATAAGAAGAGCCATGCTGAATCGGGCCTCAGCCCATCTAGTCCAGCATTCTGTGTCACACAGTGGCCCACTAGTTGTACACGGGGATCTCTAGCAGAAAGGAGGGGCAAAACCCTCACCTGCTCCCTTCGACCCCCACAACCAGTACCCGGGGAAAATCCTGCCTGCCTCCATCAACACAGAGGTGGCACTTGGATGTCCATTTCAGTAACTACGGCGTCCGGTTAGCTGTCCCTGGGGTGAGAGAGGCCCGGCTGACAGAGACCCGTAGAAGAGCCTTCTCGGTGGCGGCCCCTACGATCTGGAACTCGCTCCCGCCTGCGCTCAGGGCCACACTGGCCCCGGCCAGATTTCTGGCTGGCCTGAAAACCTGGCTCTTCCGCCAGGCTTTCGGGGACTGAACTGGCTGGATGGCAGAGCCTTTTTACGGCTCATATCTGCTGTTTTAATTGATGTATCTGTGTTTTTAAAGGATGTAAGTCGCCGGGAGCACCATTGGTGGAGGGCGACTCACAAGTAATAAAGTATTATTATTATTATTTATTATTATTAGTATGACAGGCTGAGCGAATTTTCTGTTTGTCTAATTTAAGTTCTCTATAAGAACATAAGAACATAAGAAGAGCCATGCTGAATCGGGCCTCAGCCCATCTAGTCCAGCATTCTGTGTCACACAGTGGCCCACTAGTTGTACACAGGGATCTCTAGCAGAAAGGAGGGCAAAACCCTCACCTGCTCCCGACCCCCCACAACCAGTACCCGGGGAAATCCTGCCTGCCTCCATCAACACAGAGGTGGCACTTGGATGTCCATTTCAGTAACTACTGATTCCCTTGGTATCCATGAATCTGTCTAATCCTGCCTTGAAGCTGTCCAGGCTGACCGCTGTCACAACCTCCTCTGGAAGTGAGTTCCATAACCCAATGACCCTCTGGGTGAAGAAATATTTCCCTTTATTAGTCCTAACTTTCCTACCATGGAGGTTTAGGGAGTGCCCCCTAGTCCTAGTGTTGTGTGACAGAGAAAATATTTTTTCTTTATTCACCTTTTCTATCCCATGCATGATTTTATACACTTCGATCAAGTCACCTCTTAAACGCCGTCTTTCAAGGCTGAAAAGACCAAGGTGTTGCAACCTGATTTCATAAGGGAGCTGCTCCATCCCTTGGATCATTTTTGTTGCCCTTCTTTGTACCTTTTTCAGTTCCGTTATATCCTTCTTGAGGTGCGGTGACCAGAATTGTACACAGTACTCCAGATGTGGCCTCACCATAGATTTGTAGAGAGGCAATACAACATTTGCCGACCTATTTTCGGTTCCCTTCCTGATCATGCCAAGCATAGAATTTGCTTTTTTCACTGCTGCTGCGCACTGGGTTGACATCTTCATTGAGCTGTCCACCAAGACCCCAAGATCCCTTTCCTGGTTTGTCTCGGAAAGCTTTGACCCCATCAATTGGTAGGTGTATTTGGGGTTCTTTGCCCCGATGTGCATGACTTTACACTTGTTTAGGTTAAAATGCATTTGCCACTTTGTTGCCCATTCACTCAATTTCGAGAGATCTTTCTGGAGCTCTTTACAGTCAGTTTCATTTTTAACTACCCTGAACAGTTTAGTGTCATCTGCAAACATTGCTACCTCACAATTTACTTCTACATCCAGATCATTTATGAATAAATTAAAATTCTCTATGCTGTACCGCTTGTGTAAAGCTTGTAATTAGATCATTGCATAGTATTAAAATAGATGAATGCTAGCTTCAGGTCTGTAAATAATCTAATTATAAACATAGAAGTTTAAAATCTTGAGAGAAAATGTAAGTAAATGAGTGGTTTATAATGAACACAACAGTACTGGCCTAATAACAGCTTGCAGAGCACCTGAATTACTATCAACATCGATGTGTGTACAGATTTGACCACTAATTTGGTGTACAGGCCAAGAGAATCAGAATGTCAAGCAAAAAGGTTTTAGTCTGGCCCAGGTGATATCATATCAATATCTCTATTTTTATTGAATGAGATGATAAAGATAGAGTTGAGATTTTAGCTAGTGACTAAACAGATATTAGAGAGAATATAAAAAAGAAGCAATGCACCAGATTTTGCTCTCTACAAAATAGGTCCACCTCTAGGCTGCTGCTGAAAAGCAGTCACTGATAAATGCAAAGCTTTATGAATCCGAGTTCTGTGTGCCAAGTCTGGTTCAATTCCATCATTGGTGGAGTTCAGAATGCTCTTTGATTGTAGGTTAACTATAAATCCCAGCAACTACAACTCCCAAATGACAAAATCAATCCCCACCAACCCTACCAGCATTCAAATTTGGCGTATCGGGAATTTGTGCCAAATTTGGTCTAGCGAATATCAGATATTTACATTATGATTCATAACACAGATCCTTGGTCCGAGTGAAAACGACAGAACAAACGTCTGATTCTTACCAGGACAGTAAAGACCAAAACTTGTGCACCAGCTGCGCCCATACCTTGGTAAGTCTGACTTGGCCATGGTAGTCCATGCAATCTACATCACAAATAGATTGCTGCAACGCGCTTTACGTAGGGTTGCCTTTGAAGACGGTTAGCAAAACTACAGTTATGAGATAGCAATTAAAATAATGTTATGGTTGGAGGTCACCACAAAATGAGGAACTGTATTAAGTGGTCATGGCATTAGGAAGGTTGAGAACCACTGTTCTACAATAAAATATATTCAAACAAATACATCAAATATAAAATATCTGTGAATCATATTTTTAAGTTCTTTAGCAAAGACAATTTCATCCAAGTCATCTTTAATTAAATATATTGTGTATGATATATAGAACTGGGGGGGAGGGGCGGGGGACGGGACGGACTAGAATTGCAGTAAGATTCCATAACAACTTTATTATGAGCTTTATTGCGTTACTAGCTTGGGGACCCGGCCCTGCCCGGGTCATTTGAGAAGTGCAGCAGGATGTAGAGTGGGTCATGGGGGCTCTGTGTGCCAAGTTTAGTCTTGATCCATCATTATTGGGAGTTGCAGTGGTATCATGAAATTACTGAAGGTAGTGCAAGTCCCATCATCTCTGTGTGTCCCGTCCCCCCAAAGTGTAGTAGGATGTAGATTGGGTCATGGGGGCTCTGTGTGCTAAGTTTGGTCTGTATTGGTGAATGGATGAGGGATGCATTGTTTTTCGGAAGTGAGTGAAGGTACTTCAAGTCCCATCATCCGTGGTCCGTCTCACAGTAAACTGCACCAGGCTGTAGAGTGGGTCATGAGGGCTCTGTGTGCCAGATTTGGTGTTGATCAGTCATTGGATTAGGTTTGTAGCAGGATTGGGAAGTGAGGGAAGGTACTGCAAGTCCCATCATCCATGTTCTGTCCCCCTCCAAACTTCAGTAGTATGTAGAGTGGGTCACTGGGGCTCTGTGTGCCAAGTGTGGACTTTCTCGGTGTTTGTTGGGGGCCACAGTGGTCTGTGGGAACAGAGGGGTGTAAAACTACTACAAATCCCATCATCCATTGTCAGTCCTCCCCCAAACCTCACCAGGACGTGAAGGCAGTCATGGGGGTTATGTATGGCAAGTTTGGTCTCGATCAGTGATTGGATTAGGGTTGCAGCGGACTTTGGAAGTGAGTAGAGGCACTTCAAGTCCCATCATCCATGGCCCACCCTCCTCCAAACTGCACCAGGACGTAGAGTGGGTCATGGGGCTGTGTGTGCTGAGTGTGGTCTGTATTGGTCCTTTTTGTGGCCTCAGTGGTCTGTGGGAACCAAAGTCTTGGAAAGTACTACAAATCCCATAATACGTGGGTCATGTCATAGGGGGGGTTATGTGTACCAAGTTTGGTGCAGGTCCATCACCCGCGCTGGTCGCTGTGGCCTGTGAAAGTGGCTGCCACATATCCGCCCTGGCCTGTGAAAGTGGCTGCCACATATCCGCCCTGGCCTGTGAAAGTATACTGGTGTAAAACAGAAAGGAGTAAAAAAAATGGAAAAGGCCTGCATGGAATGGATTCTGGGTTGCTGGCTTTTTTCCCCTCAGTGGGAAGAAATCCTGTTGTTTGAATGTAAAGGCCTGGACTCTGGGTTGCTGGCTTTTTCCCCTCAGTGGGAAGAAATCCTGTTGTTTGAATGTAGAGGCCTGATTCTGGGTTGCTGGCTTTTTCCCTCAGTGGGAAGAAATCCTGTTGTTTGAATGTAGAGGCCTGGATTCTGGGATGCTGGCTTTTTCCCTCAGTGGGAAGAAATCCTGTTGTTTGAATGTAAAGGCCTGGATTCTGGGATGCTGGCTTTTTCCCCTCAGTGGGAAGAAATCCTGTTGTTTGAATGTAGAGGCCTGGATTCTGGGATGCTGGCTTTTCCCCCCTCAGTGGGAAGAAATCCTGTTGTTTGAATGTAGAGGCCTGGATTCTGGGTTGCTGGCTTTTTTCCCCTCAGTGGGAAGAAATCCTGTTGTTTGAATGTAGAGGCCTGGATTCTGGGATGCTGGCTTTTTTCCTCTCAGTGGGAAGAAATCCTGTTGTTTGAATGTAGAGGCCTGGATTCTGGGTTGCTGGCTTTTTTCACCTCCGTGGGAAGAAATCCTGTTGTTTGAATGTAGAGGCCTGGATTCTGGGTTGCTGGCTTTTTTCCCCTCAGTGGGAAGAAATCCTGTTGTTTGAATGTAGAGGCCTGATTCTGGGTTGCTGGCTAATCAGTGGCTATCACTGCCCTCTGTCTGGTGCTTTAGAATTTTGGAGTGGCGAGGCTGTCCAATCAAAGGACTTTATGCAAATAGCTGCCCTTCCGCCCTTCCGCCCTCCGCATACACACACACATACACACATACACACATACAAACATTCCGTTTTATAAAGGTATACAGATACAGATAAGCATAAACATCCCAGAGGCTTGAAAAAATGTGCAAACCCCTTACATTTCAACCTTTGCATGGGGGTCTGTTTGCTTATTTTGATTTGGCTGGAGGTTTAGCACAGCAGTAACAACAGCTGCTAGAATATCTTATCAACCGAACATTACAGGTTTGAGATCCCGGGCTGGCTTGGGCAACCAGCTGTGAGTCCTGCCTCTGTTTACCTAAGCAGTCGAAAACAAGCATAGCTGTGAGTAGAGAAATTGGGAACCGCTTGCGGGGGAGGACTTTTATAACGCCAATAAATGAGGAAGACCGATTGCTGGAAGGTGGAAGGTCCTAACGGGTTGGCAAGCTCTTTGTCATAGGAGGATGAAGCAACAGCATCCCCCTGTGGCGCAATGGAGCAACAGCACCCGGTGATACAACTGGAAGAACCAGGAAAGAACCTGTAGCTGGAAGATCCTCCTACTGTATATGTTGTATGTCAAATACAAAATGGCAGGGATTGTCTGCTTGTATGTGTACTGTAATCCACCCCTGAGTCCCCTTTGGGGTGAGAAGGGCGAAATATAAATAAAGTGTATTATTATTGTTATTATTGTTGTTCATTTACTGTCAGCAACTCTCCTTAGTCAATCTGTTGCACTGTGACTCCTAAACTTTGACTGCATTTTATTAGTATATCCTTTATATCCTTAAAGTCTTGTTTAATTTTAGTTGGGGTTTGCATCACCTCTTCTCTGAATTCTAATAACAACTATAGCATTTGAAGCTCTGACATCTTCAATGTTTTCCACAGGCAGCAAAGCAATGGGAGAACAGTAGAGTTTCTGAAAGCAAATGTCATAAATTATTCACTTCTTGCAACTGGCTTAACTCTTCTTGGATTATGGACTGTTAATGATATTTCTTTCCAGTTCAGAGTGTCTTAGCTTTAGGGTTGTCTAGAGCAGTGTTTCCCAACCAGTGTGCCGTGGCACACTAGTGTGCCGTGTGTGATCATCAGGTGTACCGTGGGAAATTGGAATCTCCAAGACCCTTTTTTCCCCCTCCTGGGTGTAGGTGAACTACAACTTCCAAACTCAAGGTCAATTCCCAAGCAAACCCTTTCAGTACTTTCTGTTGATAATGAGAGTTCAATATGCCAAGTTTGGTTCAATTCCATTGTTGCAAGAGTTCAGGATGCTCTTTGATTGTGTGTTAACTATAAATCCCAGAAACTGTAACTCCCAAATGTCAAGGTCTATTTTCCCCCAATTCCAACTCCATCTGTGTTCGCATTTGGACATATTGAGTATTCATGCCAAGTTTGGTCCTGATCCAACATTGTTTGAATCCACAGTGCTCTCTGGATATAGGTGAACTACAACTCCAAAACTCAAGGTCAATGCCCACCAAACTCTTATAGTATTTTCTCTTGGTTATGGGAGTTCTGTGTGGGAAGTTTGTGTCTTTCTGCCATTCCTGCTAGGATATCTATGTTGTGTTCATCGAAACAGGCCCAGGTTTCACACTGAGTGTATAAATACATTTAAAAACATATTAACTATATGTATTACTGTGTTAGAGTGTCATTTTGTGTCATTTTGGTTGGTGATGTGCCCCAGGATTTTGTAAATGTAAAAAATGTGCCGCGGCTCAAAAAAGGTTGAAAAACACTGGTCTAGAGATGTGTTTCAATTTTGCAGCTAGGCTAAAATGGCCTCTGTTTCTATGTGATTGCTACTCTTTTCAGGTTCACAGATCTCTAAGACAACAATTGGCTCATGTGGTTAATCCTTTGGCATGTTTTATGCCTTAGAAGTATAAACTGCCAGTTTTGGATCTCCCAAACCAGTTTTTACTCTGTGATTTGCTTCTCCTGTTCAGCCCACCCCCTGCCTCCGTCTCATTCAGCCAAAATGGGGGAGAACTTTCACTCCAGGCCACGCCCCCACGATGGCAATCTCTACCGTAGTTCAATAAAAGAAGTCATTGAGATATTATTATCAAAAATTAACCCAAATTATGAATTCAATTATAATTCATAATTTAGGGGTTAATATTTCATAACAATATCATAGTAGCTTCTTTTAATTATTATCTGTGACTCCATTGAGATATACAGCCATCACATTTTGGATTTTGCTTTGCCTGCTTATAACCTTGCACAAATTTCTAATTTGCACAAAACAAATTTGAGATGTTTTAGAATGTTTCCCAATGCACCTTAGGACATTAGGGAAAGGCTTCGCAATTATCACAATTCTCTCACCGTACGTTGCAAAAATCCCATGACACATAATGGGTTTTCTCATGAAGAGACAGAAAGGTTGACCACATTTATCTGATTTTATCTAAAAATTTATCCTGGGAACATTGCCTCATATACAGGCCTGGATTAACCCCTTTTGGCGCCCTAGGCCACACTTTGCAATTACGTCCCCAAACCAACCTCTACCGCACCCACCCTCCTCCTCCTCCTCGCGCCGCCACGCGCCCTCCTTCCTTGAGTCAAGGAAGGAGGGCGCGCACGAGGAGGAGGAAGGAAGGGAAGCCCCGCCCCCGGGGCCGGCACTGGCCCCGGGGGCGAGGCTTCCCTCCTCCTCTTCGCGGCGCGCCTCGCACCTTCCTTCCTTGACAAGGGGGGGTGCAATTCCCTCCTCCCCCGCTCCCTCGCAGCGCTCCCCCTGCCCTCCACCGAGAGAGAGAGAGAGTTGCATTGCAGGTTTTTTTGGGTCCGTGTGAATTGCGCCCCCCTTGGCTTGCGCCCCTAGGCCATGGCCCAGGGTGGCCTTATGGGTAATCCGGGCCTGCTCATATATTTCACCTAACCATTGTGTATAACTGTAACTTAAACACCTTTGATCCATCAGCCAGCACCTCCTTAGTTTTAGCTGACATTGGACTATCAGGACCCATCAAACTGCATTCCACCCAGAAGCACCCAGTTTTTGTTTTTGTTTTCAGATCCATCCACTTGTATTGAGAGGCCCCGAGCAAAGAGTTTATTATTATTTCTTCTTCTCCACTTCCTGCTCAGCAGCTTCTTTGGCCATTTGGCCCGGATTCCGAAGAACCGCACATGCGCCTTGAAGTTCTTCTCCTCCTTGGTGATGACCCAGGCCTTCTCTTTCTTGTGGACATTCTTGATGGGCATAACTGGTCCAGAGAGCTGGGTGGCCATCTTGAGCTCTTCTGCTGGGCTGTCTCCTTTCTTGGGCGCAGAAGGCTTCTTGGGGAACAGGATGAGCTTGGAGCGGTACTCCTTCAGCTGCTGGACCTTGGTCTGCAGGGCCTCTGTGGACCTGTTGTGGCAGCAAGGGTCCACCATGATCCCAATCGTCCGAGCAAACTTCTTGTTGATGCCGGCCATCTGAAACTCCTCCAAGCTGAATCTTTTACCAACCCGGACAGAAATGCCCAGTTTCTGAGAAGGACTTACAAATAGACACAAGACTTCAAATCCATGAATGACCGTGTATTAAATTTTCTGCTTTGCCTCTCATTGGTTCAGAGGCAGAAGCAGACTCGCACCTCCTCCAATGGGGTTGAGGATCCTAGCAAGCAGCTCTAGGATCCAAAAGGGATCCGTGCGGCAATTTCCAGTTGTTCTGTTCTGCTCTGCTTTTCTGTCAAATGTACTATAAATAAACCCTTGCATTCACAGTTGCGGGAATGTCAGTTCTTCGGAGTGTTTTCTACACTGACATCCTCTGGCCATTGAGAATAAAGACTCTGAATTTTCCTTCACCCCATCTGTGTCTCATCTGGAAGATTGACACTCCATGCCCCGAACCTGCGATTTTAGAGGAGCCAAAATTACACAACAAGATTGCATGCATGGGAATAAATAACTAGAGGCCCACTTATTGATTGTGACTTTGCATCATCTAAATTACCTCAAAAAACACATTCTGTCCTGTGGCGTTATTATCTCCTTTGAAACTACTCATTTGGTTTGAAAGTCTCTTTTGGGATGATAGACTGGAATGGAGATGCCATCTGTCGTCCTAAGACCAGACTCATAAATGGAATGCCATCATTGTGTTGCTGTCACAATCAGGGAGCATTGAATGCTGAGGAGATAATTGCCTTAAATGCCAATGGCTTCCGCTTTGGAAAGTAGCAGTTTTCAGAACTAAATTCAGATTGAATGAAGGCAATTGTTTTCTTGTGTATCTTTAACTTTCTTTTCCGCTGTTTCCCCCAAAAAGAACATGGATTGAACTGTTTGTCAGTATTAATGCCCTTGCTTGGCTAGGGGCTTTGTACTACTTTTGGAAATGGAGCTCAAACTTAGACCATACATAAACATTTATTTCTTGATGTCATCAGCAACAATGAGTCTTAACAGATCAGAAAAAACACCTCAAAACATAGAATCAAAGAATCATATACAGTAGATCAGGGCTGTCCAACTGGCGGCCCCGGGGCCGGATCCGGCCCCGTAGCCTGTTGGACACGGCCCCACCTATGCCCTCAGCCGCCATTTTTAAATTTTAAAAAAAATCGATTTTTTTTTTAAAAATGGCGGCCGGGGGGGGAGGGGGAGGCGGGGCAGGGAGGAGGAAGAGAGCTAGCTCCTCCTTTTCTGTGCCCCCCATAGGCGGTGCCAAGGGGCAGCGCGTCACGCCAGGCCTGTGACGCGCTGCCGTTGGCGCCGCCTTCTGCCCTTTTTTGGCGGCTCCCCCTGCCTAGGAAGGGAGGGGGGCACCGAAAGGAGGAGTAGGCGGTGCCAAGAGCAGCGCGACACGCCAGGCCTGTGACGCTGCTCTTGGCGCCGCCTACCCTCCTTTTTCGGCGGCTTTAGGAGGGCGGGGCCTGGTCTGGGGCGGGGCCTGGGGCGGGGCCATCGGCCCCGCAGGTCATCAGTGACCTCTTATCCGGCCCTGGACCCGCCAGAAGTTGGACAGCACTGCAGTAGATGAAAGAGATGAAAAGGGGCATCTAGTCCCATCCCCTGCCATGCTGAAAAATACAATCAAAGCACTTCTCAATTCACATATTCTGTTCTGAGCTGAATATCTATTATACCTACAAAATAATTTGTTCTTACCTCAATTCTGGTGCTGTTAGAACACAATACATTTCACAGTGAAAGCACTTTTTTTGGACTTTAATGCAATATTTTCTCTTAAAAATCTGGATTTTTTTAATGCCACCTTCACTAGGAAAGTGGTGAGTTAGCACTCTAGTTGGCCATTACAAGATGGGAACTGGAAATCCTCCGCATTTTCCACTAGAGGAAGCTGCTTCCCATCATGTATACTTCCATCACAGATCTGTTCTCCAGTACATGGAGCAAGTCATGGAGTATCCACCATCTGAAGCATTCAATGCTTTTTGTTGTTGTTTATTCGTTCAGTCGCTTCCGACTCTTCGTGACCTTATGGACCAGCCCACGCCAGAGTTCCCTGTCAGCCATCACCTCCCTCAGCTCCTTCAGGGTCAAGCCAGTTACTTCGAGGCAGGCATGTAGCCAGGGGGGGCTAAGGGGGCTTGCCCCCCCCCCCGAAATTCTCAGGGTGGTCCGTGAAAAGGCCTTACTGGTACATTATTTAAACTGTTATGTTTATTCATATCATGATCTGATCACCATGTTCATTATATCCCACATTAATGGGGTTATTGGGATAACAATACAAAAGGTTTGCTAGGGTAGACCCTCTCCCACCCAGTCTCAGCCGTCTTCTGGCAGTCCAAGGCACTCTCATTCAAGGCTAGTAGTTCATTTATCCAGATAAAGTAAACCAGACCCTCTTTTTGTAATGACAGAATAAGTGAACATTCCTATACGCTTGGAATATCATTAGCAGACCTACCAACATAATGACAGAAAATGTGGATAGTCACATAGTAGACAACCACTGATAGACTTTTATGCAATGACAAAATATTCATAGTGTGTAGGAAAAACTTTCCCCAATGTGCATGGCATTCTCTTTTGTTCAGATAGTTTGCCTTGCTTCCTTAATCAACCACCAGGGGCGGTCTAAGGTAATTTTAAATGGTAAGTGAACATTATTTTGGCGCCCCCCAAAAAAACATTATTTTGGCGGCGCCCCCCTCCGCGCATGCCCAGAAGCTCCTGTGCGCAGGCGCAGAAGCCTGTAAACACAGCACTCCCTATTGGGCACGCGCCCCTCTTCCGCGCATGCCCAGAAGCTCCTGTGCGCAGGCGCAGAAGCCTGTAAACACACTCCCTATACAGCATGCAGGGAGGTTTGCTACGGCGCGGCGTCGGAGCACACAAGGTCCAAAAGCGGAACATCGGCCGGATGCTGTCTGGCGGGCGGGGGAATGCGCCTTTACACAGATAGCACCCCACACAGCGGCGTTCTTTGCCTACCGGTAGGACCGCCCCTGTCAACCACACATATCCTTAACCCCTCAGGAAATTACAAAGCAACTTGTCCCTTTCACCTAAAACATTGGAGGGATTGTAAAGTCCCCACACCTTTGTGTGTATACACTGTGCCTACATTTCTGCAAACATCCTGATAGCCTCAGTGAATTCTTTCTCCCCAGTCTTATACTATAATACTGTCAGGATCCTGTCCTTAAGTCCTGCCATGCTCCCTCTTGCCCTTTACTATTTATAACCACACTCAATATTTTGCCTATCCAGGCATGCTTCCTGCATTTCACCACATTACAATATATATTAGCTATCTGGTTTTATGCTTATAATACTCAATTGTATATTAGATTGACCATTCTTTAATGCTCATATATGTAATAGAAATTATGGGTAGTGTGAGAAACTACTTGTTAGTACAATAATATCTTGATAGCAGGCTGCATCGATTATATTTCTCTCCATCTGTATCTTATTTTATAGAAATTAAAAATTCTGATAATCATATTACCCAGGGTTATCAATATAACATTTTCCCCTCTGGAAAAAAAATACTATTAAGCTACCTGGGGAGGGAAGCTGCAATCACTTCTCCATGCTAAAATCCTCTCTAGTTTAAGCAGCAAATTGAGAGGAGCATTTTTGAAACACCAAAGTCCTTTCTATTTTTAGCCCTTTTTAAGCTCTTTAACCTGCTATGCTGCTTTAATTCTAACCACTAAAAATAAGCCTGACTGACACAACCCAATTTCATTGAGAAGAGATGGGTGGGAAAGAGAAACATCAGAAAAGTCTTTGAGGCTGTAGGAAAGGGTTTATTAGGAGGTGGGGGAAGAAGGTCATTTTACGATGGTATTTAAATCAGTAGGTTTTATCTAGACTTCTAGATAAATCACAACAGATAGAAGCAGCATTTCAAGGAAAACCTTGTAAACACTTATTGAATGTTGAATATGAATGATAGAATTCATATATTTATTTATTTATTTATTTATTTATTTCCTCGATCTTATATACCGCTCCTTCCTGCAGGCTCGGGGCGGTTTACATACATATAGTTGGAACAGATCACACTGACTATCCAGT
Source organism: Anolis apletophallus (assembly GCA_030556195.1). Lineage (NCBI taxonomy): Eukaryota > Metazoa > Chordata > Lepidosauria > Squamata > Anolidae > Anolis > Anolis apletophallus. The sequence goes on along the minus strand of JARBWK010000008.1, from coordinate 83,288,961 downwards.
TCAACCCCCTACCATGCAGGAAAAGCAATTAAAGCACCCTTGACAGATGGCCATCCAGCCTCTGTTTAAAAGTCTCCAAAGAAGGAGCTTTCACCACATTCCAAGGCAGAGAGCTCCACTGCTAAGCAGTTCTCATGATCAGAGAATTATTCCTCATGTTCAGATAGAATCTCCTTTCCTATCACTTGGACCCATTGGCCTAAGTCCCAGGACCTCTTCACACTGATGCCCCCCCCCCCCCCATTTTGTTCTGTTTCATCGGCAATCGCCAGTGAAACAGAAGGTACATGTGGTGCCTCATTACGAACTACACACCCTCCCTCTCCTCCATCACATGGGGGCATTGGGGCAAGGTGGGATGGGGGGCAAGGGGGGGGGATCCCGAAAAACCAGATCTCAATTATGCCTTTTACATCCTAACTATCTTGTTGTGCTAAAAGCAGCTAGCAGTTAATCTTGTTTATTGCTCTGGGACAGATCCTTCACTGGCTCCTCCAGGTACTGGTTGACAGGACCTCCTCTGAGTCTGTCCTGCATTGCTGGGCATACTCGGGCCCAACAATCTTTGCCAAAGCCCTGGCAAAGAACTCCTCCCTCTGATGCTGCCGCCTGCCAGCCATGGGGACAGGTGCCTCCCACTGGCAGTGTTGATCAGGGTCCCCGGTGTGGATGAGGGTAGTGAGGTCGTGGCGCCAGGTGTGCCAGCTACACCTTCTCCCTCCCTAAATAGGTATGCTGCCCTGACTGCTGACACCAGCTTGGCGTTCCAGTGTGTGGCGTTTCTGGAACAGACAGTACCCTTCATGTGAAGATCACACATGTCAGCCAATATGTGCATCCGGCTTCTGAAGAGCGGCTCCAGGCTGTTGGGGCTGTTCCCTCCAGGCAGGGCCATAGCCAGGATTTTGATTCGGGGGGCTGAGTTTGGTTTGGGGGGCTAAGACTGGGTGGAAGAGGGTAAGAGGGTCTACCCCGGCAAACCTTTTGTATTGTTATCCCAATAACCCCATGAATGTGGGATATAATGAGCATGGTGATCAGATCATGATATGAATAAACATAACAGTTTAAATAATGTACCAGTAAGGCCTTTTCGTGGACCACCCTGAGAATTTGGGGGGGGGGGGCTGAAGCCCCCTTAGCCCCCCTGGCTACATGCCTGCCTCCAGGTCTTGATAAACTACATTCCAAGAATATTGTCACCCTCCCACTCACAACTCAATTTAAAGTTCACCTGATCAGGTCTGCGAGTCTCTCAGCCAAAACATTTCTGCCAATTTCTTTGAGGTGCAACTCGTCCTGTGCCAGAACCCCACCTTTGTAGAAAAGCAGACTGTGGTCTAAGGAGCCAAATTGTTCTTTGCAACACCATCTGCAGAGCCAGTTATTCATCTCTATTATTTTTTAACCCTTCCTGAGCTGTATTGTACAACTGAGAGGAGAGATGAAAAGAGAACTTGTACATTAAGATCCTTTAGAGTCCTCCCCAGAGCTTCAAAATCCCTTCTGACCTCTTGAAGACTATGCCTTACAATATCATTGGTCCCCACATGAACCAACAGGATAAATAAATAAATAGTAAATAAATAAATAATTAATGGACTTGATATGCCTTGTCAGCCGCTCAGATACATGGTGGATTTTTTCCCCGGGGAAACAGCATACTTCTGGAGACATCTTGTCAGGTTTGCAAATCACCGCTTGGATCCTCCCAGGAGTGAGTCCCCAACTACCAGCATACATCTCCTCTGGGGACTGACAAGATCCCTTTCTTGTAAGGTGGCCTGCATATCTCCTGCGAACTGACACTGTTGCTTTTGTTCCCTATTCCTGATTCTATGGAACACATATTGAAACTTTTCACTGAAACCCTCTCCCTCCTGCGGAGAAGGAAATGCTCTGATTGTTGCATTCAAAACATTAATCAGTGTTTGCATATCTTGTTCACTTCTGAATTCTATTTACTGAATGGAGACCTGCCAAATTAGCTTCGAATGGTACACACAATTCCATTGTCGCAGATTCCATAGATTGTATATGAATAAAAGCAGATGTCTACGCTTGATTGAGTGTATCAAGCATGGCTGTTGGGGACGAGGGAGAGAGCCTTCTCGGTAGTGGCCCCCCATCTCTGGAACTCCCTCCCTAGGAAGATCAGACAGGCTCCTACTTTGTCCTCTTTCCTGGAGACTACTAAAGACCTGGTGTGCTTTGGATTAAGCAGTCCACCAGTAATTTTCCTGTCCTTACTTTAAGTTTAGCACTTTGTCGGCCCTCTTATTGTCTATCTCAGGGGTGCTCATTCGGTAGATCGCAATCTACTGGTAGATCGCGTAGGGCATCCTGGTAGACCGCAGGCAGGGTGGGAGGAAGGCTCAGTCCCGCCCCGCGGGCTCCCGACGCCGCCCAAGGGCTGCCGGCCCTGGGTTATCTGAGGTCCTTTCCACACAGTTGAATAAAATCCCATGTTATTTGCTTTGAATCAGATTATATGGCAGTGTGGACTCAGAAAACCCAGTTCAAAGCAGATATTGTGTTATATGTTTCACATTTTTGTAGTGGGTAGGTAGATCATTTTGACTTGGCTGTTTTATAAGTAGCTCGCATGTTGAAAAAGTGTGAGCACCCCTGGTCTATCTCAACACTTTTGATGTCAATATTCCCAGCCCTGTCTTCTTGATTGTTCACTTTTCTTGCACTCCCTTTGGAATGTACTATATTCAGTGAGCCTTATGTGCCACTTCAAACCCTCAGAATAACATTTTTGCCCCACCCAGAGGTATCTTCTTCACTCCCAGTGAAAGTCCCCAGGTTAGGAACAGGTTAAATAAAGACAAAGGGACAAAGCAAGACAGAACTTGCAAAGGGTCAAAACAAGAGGGAAACAGATTCTACAGCAACAGAACCTGAAAGAAGAGAGAGAGAGAGAGAGAGAGAGAGAGAGAGAGAGAGAGAGAGAGAGAGAGAGAGAGAGATTTTGATTCTCCAGAGGATCTTCTTCGCACGATCCCCTTCATCAAGGCTTTCCTGCCAGTGACAGGAAAGTTTGACAGTACTGCTGCATCTTCAGCCATGCAGTTTACCTGAACTTTTCTTTGCATTAGAGGGTGAGAAAATCTATATGTGGCTTAATCTGCAGCCCCTTAAGCTTAGCCTGCAGACAACTCATATTGATTAGGAATACGCTTTTTCGTATCAGTCTTTTTCCTTTGAGAAACAGCTTATACTGAACCGAGGCTGTTCTGCTGGATTTTTCCATTGTCTGCCTTCTTAATAAAGAAATAATTGTTTTTGCTTCAAAATCAGCTTGTCCCTGACCTGATTTTTGCCTTTCTTTCTGATTTTTTTCCTGTTTTTTTTTTCTTTTTGATTGGCAGCGGAGAGGCAGAAAAGATGAAGCAATGCATTTGTAAAGAAAAGACGTTTACTTTTAGGCACTCAAAAAGATTTCTGCTTAAGAAATCTCAACTTTTGAGTTACTGGCATATCTGTAGAGCCAATGTTTTGGACCACTGTCTTCTGGTAGAAATAGACCCATCAGTTCCTTACTAGCCTTTAACATCATTTTTAACTAGTTTCTAATCCATCAAGGTGTTTGAATGTTAAACAAAGAGTTGTGCATGTTAGTGAGAGTGGAGGAATTAGAAAGAAGAGAACACCAATAACAAAACCTAATTAAACAAGTTGTTTTCAAAACCCGGAACCCCAAAATCTGTGACCCAGAGAACTCTGATCAGATGGTCATGCAGGACCCACCGGCTGTTTATCTTTCTCTCATAAATACAGCCACACAGGCATTCAAAGGGGGGTGGGGACAGGGCTAATTCCATTATTCCTCTAGTGCAGTGTTTCCCAACCGCTGTGACACGGCACAGTAGTGTGCCGTGACGGACCTCCTGCTGTGTCTCGAGGAAAGCTCTCTGCCCCCCTTCCTCCCCCCCCCCTCCTCCTGCCGAACTCCTGCTGCTTGGGGTAGGAGAAGGAAGGGCCAGGTGGCAGTGAAGAAAACGAAGAAGGGGCCAGGGCGCCACCTCCTTCGGCCGTTTCTCCAGCCAGCCTCCAATCCGCCATGACTCCCACCAAGACTCTCGCCCCTCGCTCACTGAAGCCGCGCGGAGGAGGAGCCCCGCCTACTGAAGCCCGTCCACCGCTCATGCTCCTCCTCGTCCACGCAGCTTCCACCCCCTCCCCCTGGCTTCAGCTCTCCCACAGCTTCTCCAGCCTTGAGAGGGCAGTGCCAAGCCAGCATTGTGCTGGCTCTGCCACCGAAGGCTTGGCATTGCCCCCTCAAGGCTGGAGAAGCTGTGGGAGAGCTGAAACTGGGGGGAGGGAGCGGGGCATGGCGTGGCCTGGCTCCTCCCCCTCCCCTGGCTTCGGCACTCTCAGCAGCTGCTCCCAGCAGGTCACCACCCCCAACCATTCTTTACTGTATTAGAGTGTCATGTGTGTCATTTTGGTTGGTGGTGTGCCCCCGGATTTTTTTAATGTTAAAAGTGTGCGGCGGCTCAAAAACGGTTGGGAAACACTGCTCTAATGCTCATCCTTCCTGGTCAACAATGAACTCTTCTACCTAACAATGACTTAATCCCAGGTCTCAAGGTCACCGAGTCTGTCAACTCTTTATCTCTCCTTGGGAACCAAAGGTGTTTCCACACTTGCCTCCTCAGCCAAAACCCATTGTGAAATCCTAGCTGCAGGAATAAAACCATCAAAGCTCATCAGACCTTGCCCACATTCCTTTCAGCATCCAAAGAATGAGGACACCGAAAACAGCCATAAGATTCAAACTGAGCAAAATTTGAATCAAAAGATTCAAATTTTCCTCCAGACCAGGGAAGGAATCAGCTGCAGCAGCGAGCAACCTGCCTTCACCAATCAGTGTGTGGATCATAACTTGCACCAATCGGGTTCTAGAGTGGGAAAAGTCATTTTTTTGAATTGCTGTCAAATCTTTAAAAATTATCTCTGTATACATCCATTGCTTTTATGTCAGATTTGAGAGTGTTCTGTCAAATATCCACTTTTATTTATTTATTTCGGGATTTTACCCCGCTCTTCTCAACCCCCAAGGGGGGACTCAGAGCGGCTTACAGTACGGCACAATTCGATGCCCACATAATAATAATAATATAAAACCCCCAAACCCTTCAACAATTAAAATACATTAAAAATACATTAAAATACAACTACATTAGCACCATACACATTCACTCTGGATTAAAACAATGTTCAGTCCATAAAACATTGGCCATAATCACCCACTTTCATTAAAAACCAATCTAAAATGCTGCCTTGTGCTGGTGTACAAATGCCTGGTCCCACAGCCAGGATTCTACTTTTTTCCTGAAAGCCAGGAGGGATGTGGTGGATCGTACATCAATAGGAAGCGCATTCCACAGGCGGGGAGCCACCACCGAGAAGGCCCTATCCCTCGTCCCCACCAGCCTCATCTGAGACGTAGGCGGGAGCGAGAGCAGGGCCTCCCCGGATGATCTTAGATTACGAGGTGGGACATAGCGGCTGATGCGTTCAGACAAGTAAACTGGGCCAGAACCGTATAGAGCTTTAAAGGTCAAAACCAGCACTTTGAATTGAGCCCGGAATTGGACAGGCAGCCAGTGGAGCTGACACAACAGGGGGGCAAGGTACGGGCGCAGCTGGCGCACGAGTCTTAACTGTGCAAAAGCTCCCCCGGCCACCGCTGAGACCTGGGGTTCCAGGTTTAGCCAAAGTGAATAAAATCTCTGATCACTGCCTTTATCCTATGTCTCATTTCAGCTTGGAGCTCAGGCACGCCGGATAATCAAACGCACGGTTCGGTGGCGCAGAAAAGACAGCAAAGTTGTGACAGTTTGCAGATCTGCTGGATTCTCACTTCCACCAAGCAATATAATAATATAGACCAGGGCTGTCCAACTGGCGGCCCTGGGTCCGTACACGGCCCCCCCAGCCTGTTGGCTCCGGCCCCCGCTATGCCCCGGCCGGGAGGGAGGCGGGGCAGGGAGGAGGAAGTGAGCCAGCTCCTCCTCCCTGCACCGCCTCTTTTCCCTCTCTCGCCGGCGCCGATGCAAACCGGTTTGCATCGACCGGCCGAGAGAGGGACAAGGGGCGGTGCAGGGAGGAGGAAGAGAGCTAGCTCCTCCCTCCCTGCACCGCCCTCTTCTTCCCTCTCTCTCTGGAGCCGATGCCTTGGAAGGGGGTCCCCGCGGCGCCTCCCTCCCTTCCAAGGCATCACGGCAGCGGCGAAACTCCTCGCCAGCCTGGATGGCTGGCGGGGGAAGCGAGAAGCGGCGCTCGCTCCCCCTGCGAGCCTTCCAGGTTTGGGGAAGGGTTTTCACCCGGCACTCGAGACGCCAAAGCTGGGCGAAAACCCTTCCCCAAACCTGGAAGCCTGGCGGGGAAAGCGAGCGGCGCGCTCGCTTCTCCCACCAGCCATCCAGGCTGGCGGGGGAGGTTTTTGCCCGGCTCCCGTGTCTCTGCTCAGAGAGACACAGGAGCCGGGCGAAAACCCTCCCCGAAGCCTGGAAGGCTGGCGGGGAAAGCGAGCGGCGCTTCTCGCTTCCCCCACCAGCCATCCAGGCTTGCGGGAGGGTTTCCCTGGGTGACGTTAGGCTGGGTGACGTCAGGCGTCACCCAGCCTAACGTCGCCCAGGGAAACCCTCCTGAAACTGGGCGGGCCGCGCAGGAGGCCGGCCACGCCCCCGGGAGCGGCCACGCCCCCGGGAGTGGCCACGCCCCCCGCTCACTGATCACCTGCGGCCCCCCAGGTGATCAGTGACACTTCTTCCGGCCCTTGGACAGCACTGATATAGACATTACCATTCACCTGGGGATGGGGAAAAATCTAGACTTGGGGAGGGCAACCTTATAAAAATCAAAAAAGACTTTTGAATGTTCCAAAAATAAAAATGTTTCAAGGATTGCACTAAATGACCCCTGTAGTCCCTTCCAACTTTATCGTTCTTGATAAACTCCCTACTTTGCTCTGAAAATATGAGTTTCCCCTTTGCTCAGATCCTATAGTCCCTATGGTGGATATTGCACTAGCTGATAATAAAACATGAATATATTTATTTACACTTCTGTCAAAACTGGATTATTTAAAATGTGTAAAATGGGGCATGGGACAGAGACGGTCCTGGTCTCCATCACAGACCAGCTGCGCTGCCACCTGGACCAAGGCGGATCAGCACTGCTTGTGTTATTGGATCTCACAGCAGTGTTTGATACAGTCGATTATGATATTTTGACTCACCGTCTTGCCGGGGCTGGGGTGAGGGGGCAGCTCTAAATTGGCTGTCCTCCTTTCTCTGGAACCGAGTACAGCGAGTGAGGAGGGGGGACGTGATCTCAGGGGGCTCCCCACTACTTTGTGGGGTTCCCCAGGGGGCCATTCTCTCTCCTCTATTATTTAACATCTACATGTGACCACTTGCCCAGCTGGTGCACAGCTTTGGGCTTGAGTGTCACCAGTACGCTGATGATGCTCAGCTCATTCTGAGGATGGAGGGCCGGCCCAAATCTGTACCCGAAAATTTCCATCTTTGCCTCGAAGCCGTTACTGGATGGCTGCGAGCCAGTAGGTTGAAGGTGAATCCAGCGAAGACGGAGATCTCCAGCTCCCAACCCTGGACGGTGTGGCACTATGCCCGTCATCAACAGTAAAGAGCCTTGGAGTCCACATGGACACTCGGCTTTCCATGGAGACCCAGGTCTCCATGGTTAGTCGAGCTGCATTTTTCCATCTATGTCAGGCTCGGAAGCTGGCCCCCTACTTGTCCCGGTGCGATCTGGCCACGGTGATCCAAGCAACGGTCATCTCAAGGCTGGACTACTGTAACGCTCTCTACTTTGGCCTGCCCTTGTCGGTGACCCGGAAACTTAAGTTGGTGCAGAATGCTGCTGCCAGATTGCTCTCGGGCCTACCTGTTAGCCACCGCTTTACACCCATCTTGCGGGATCTGCACTGGCTGCCTATTGTATTCCAGATCACCTTCAAGGTGCTAGTTTTGACTTTCAAGGCCTTGTATGGCCTGGGGCCAGTGTACCTGAGGGACCGCCTTTCCCCATATTGTCCTATGAGATCACTGAGGTCAGAAGATCAGGATCTTCTTTCTATCCCGAGCGCCAAAGTTCTCCATCTTACCTTCACTAGGAGAAGGGCTTTTTCGGTTATCGCCCCTACGCTTTGGAATTCCATGCCGCCGGAGGTCAGGTCTCTCCGTGACCTTATGGCTTTTCGTAGAGCCTGCAAAACCTGGCTGTTCCGGCAGGTGTTTGAAAATTAGCCAGTACTAGTTGTTCTCATTATCTAGTTAACGTTCTTTTTAATGTGTAACTGTGTAATGTTTTAATTGTTTTATGTTCCTGTTCTTGACCGCTTTGTGAGCCGCCCCGAGCCACTTGGGAGTGGCAGCCAATAAGTTGAAATAAATAAATAAATACATCTGAAAAGAGTCTTCCCAATTACTGTTTAAATATTCCATCAAGGTATTGTTGTCGAGCCATGGCAGCCCCCTCTCCAAATTGATCTAAGCAAGATATTGGTAGGTTACATACCTGTGACCATCTTTCTTCGAGTGAAGCTCTGTGAATCCACACTTATGAAGTTTGCGCGCCAGCGCGGGCTTCCAACGGAAACTTTCCCAGTTTGAAAAGTTTTGGTGGTAGCTCCGCCCAGCCGGCCCGGAGGGCATAAAAGGCGCCTCCATGCGCTCCCACCCCATTCCTACGCCACAATAGCAACTAGGAAAGGGTGGCTTGAGATAGAGGGGACGGCCGGGCGGGTTCGTGTGGATTCACAGAGCTTCACTCGAAGAAAGATGGTCACAGGTATGTAACCTACCATTCTTCTTCGAGAGCTCTGTGAATGCACACTTATGAAGACTTACCGAGCTAAGGTAAAGGAGGTGGGAACAAACCAGCCAATTTTGAAAAACCAACAGGTTTATTGCAACCAGCAATCTCAATAAATAACAGTTCAACAATATAATAAATAAGAGTGGAAGGCATGCTCCCACTTGTAAACATAGTGCAACAAGCACCATTCATGTCAGGCCCACAGGCCTCACAGTATAAGTGCAACAAGCACCATTCATGCCAGGCACGCAGGCCTCATGACAGTGAGTGCAACCAGCACAACTAAGAAGATAAGTGTACAACTGGTGCAACTCGAACCCGTGAGAGGGTAAAGCGCGCTTTAACCGGTAAACTGTGCCCCTACTGGGGCACGGCACACCCATGAACGTTACCAAAGGGGAAGGGTTCGACCGACCGTAACTGTCGACCGAACAGTGCATAGAGGAGAGAGACAGGGCTGCCTAATCGGCACCGCCCCGAGGGCCCTTGGGGTTAAGAATTGACCTACCAAAAGCCGCCTCCCGTCCAAATAGGGTGTCCACCCGGTAGTGTGATGTGAAGGTGGAGGGGTTGGCCCAGATGGCCGCCCTAAAAATTTGGTCCAGGGGGATCCCTTGGAGAAAAGCGGTCGACGTGGCCACTGCCCTAGTCGAGTGACCCTTGACCCTAGGGGGACACGGCTGACGTGCTATCTGATAGCACAGTTCAACCAGGGAAGCCACCCAATTGGAGAGTCTTTGTGACGACACCGGCAAGCCCAGCTTGTCGGTGGCGTAAGAAACAAAGAGTCTAGTCGATCGACGGTAGTCCGCCGATCGGTCCTTGTAGACCCAGAGGGCTCTCCTGACGTCGAGGGCACCGAGCGTCGAGTCACTGTCCCCGGGTTGGGAGGGCCCCATGTCCGGGAGCACAATGTCGGTGTTTACGTGGAACGGGGACACCACCTTAGGCAGAAAAGTGATGTCCGTTCGCAGAATGGCTCTGTCTGCCAAAAACAGCAGGTAGGGCTCGTCGACCCGGAGCGCCGCCAGTTCGGAAGGCCTACGAGCCGACGCGATGGCGACCAAGAAGACCACCTTCCAGGAGAGGAGCCGCAGGTCGATGGATGACAGTGGCTCGAATGGTGGGGATGTCAAGCAGGACAGGACCAGGTCGAGGTTCCAACCCGGTGTAGGTGGATGCACCGGGGGGCGGGTGTTGTTGACACCCCTCAGGAATCTCTTGACCATCGGGTACTGGAACAGCGAGGGACCCTCCCTCTGCTGGTTCTGCCAGGTGAGGGCCGCCAGGTGGGTCTTCACCGAGGACATGGAGAGGCCCCTGTCGACCAATTCCGCCAGGAATTCCAGGACCGCCGGGACCGACAGTGGGAAGACGGCGGCGGATCGAGAAGACTGGAACTTCGTGTAGCGGGCGATGCAAGCCGAGTACGCCTTCGACGTGGCTGGCTTGTGGGCTGCTGCCAGGATTGCTGCTACTGCTGGAGAGACGTCTGGCGCTGGTGGATCCTCCATGCGGTTAAGTGCAAGGATGGAAGGTCCGGATGGAGGAGCATCCCCTTCTCCCGGGTCAGCAGATCTGGCCGGTGAGGGAGTGGCATGTGGTTCTGGCCTGCTAGGTGGAGCAGGGTCGGGAACCAAACTTGTCTTGGCCAGTAGGGGGCGATGAGGATGCAATCGGTCCCCGAGAGCTGGATCTTCTCGATGATTCGGAGAAGAAGCGGGAACGGCGGGAAGAGGTAGAAGAACCTTGTCGTCCAGTCGAGGAGGAGTGCGTCCCCGAGGCATCCAGGGCAAGCCTGGCACCGAAAACTGGCAGTTGGCTGTTTTCCGGCGATGCGAAGAGATCTGCGTCTGGGAATCCCCACCGTTGAAAGACACGGTGGAGCTTGTCCGGATGCAGCATCCATTCGTGGGACGACCAGCCGGTTCTGCTGAGGGAGTCCGCCTCCACGTTCTCGACTCCCGGGAGATGAATGGCCCTGGGGGTCACTTGATGGAGGACGCACCACTCCCACAGGCTCTGGGCCAGGGCCAGGAGCTTCCTCGATCCCGTTCCGCCCTGCTTGTTGACGTAGTACATGGCCACTATATTGTCCGTCCTGACCAGTACTACGTGTCCCCTGACTAGGGGGGGCGAAGGCCGAAGAGTCTTGGCTATGGCCAGGAGCTCGAGGTAGTTGATGTGGTGGAGCCTCTCCACCGCCGACCATTGGCCGTTGATCGACAAGTTGTTCATGTGGCCTCCCCAAGCCAGCATCGAGGCGTCGGTCGTCAGCGTGATGGACGGGGTCAACGTGTGGAAAGGCACCCCTTTGCAGACGTTGGCTTCGGACGTCCACCATCGGAGGGAGTCCTTGACCGTCCTCGGGAGAGAGAGTCTCTTTGAGTGGTGTTCTCTGACCGGATCGAAGTGGTCGAGAAACCAGCGCTGTAGAGGCCTGAATCGGAGCCTTGCCAGCGGAGTGACTGACACCGTGGACGCCATGTGGCCGAGCGTGACCTGGATCTGCTTTGCCGAGATGCAGGGCCCGGTGCAGGCGTTGACCTCCCGTCGAAGTGCCTGGAATCTGACATCTGGCAGATAGGCGAGCTGATCGACGGAGTCGAAAATCGTCCCGATGAACTTTATGGACTGGGACGGGGTGAGCTGGGATTTTTCCTCGTTGAGCCGCAGGCCTAACGACGAGAGTAATTGCAGCGCCGTCGAGACCTGTTGGTGCAGCAGACCTGGAGACTGGGCCGCCAGCAGCCAGTCGTCCAGGTACGGGAAAATACGGATCTTTTGTCTTCTTAGGCAGGCCGCAACCACCGACATGCACTTTGAGAATGTCCGGGAGCCGTCCCGAGGCCGAAGGGAAGGACGTTGAATTGGTACGCCCTTCCTGCCACCTTGAAGCTGAGGAAGCGTCGATGGGCAGGCCTGATCGAGATGTGGAAGTACGCATCCCGAAGATCTATTGAGGCGAAGTGGTCTCCTCTCCGGAGCAGCGGGAGAATGGACGACACTGACACCATCCTGAATTTCCTCGGCGAAACGTACGCGTTTAAGTCTCTGAGGTCCAGGATGGGTCGCAGGGAACCGTCTGGCTTCAGCATGGTGAAATACCGTGAGAAGTATGCCCCTCTTTCCTGCTCTGGGGAGCTGTGAAATCGCTCCCTTTTGAAGCAATGCGTCGACCTCCTCCAAGATCACCCTGGACGGCTCTGTCTCGACGATGAACCCCGTTGGCGGAAGCTCGTCGAATTCAAGGCATAGCCGTCTTCGACAATACGGAGAACCCATGCGTCTGAGGTGATGCGACGCCAGGCATCGATGTAGCGGGCCAGGCGGTCTCCGAATGGTGGGTGAGGTGGTGGAGGTCGAAGGTTGGGAGGAGGCATGGTGGTGGCAGCGGTACCTAGCGACGAGGCGGTGTCGCCCTTCGCCCCGTCAAACGCGGCGGTTGGACTGTCCATTGCCATTGTTATGGCGAGGCCTCGATTTATTACCCTGGCGGGGTCGGTTGGCCTGTTGTTGTTGCTGCCTCGGCTGTTGTTGCTGCTGCTGCTGCTGAGGGGCCGAGTAAGGCCGTGGAGCTTGGCGGTACTGTTGCCTGGGCTGGAACTTCGCCCGTTGGTAGTACCTAGGCTTTGGTTGTGGCTGGGGCCGATCCAGTTTGGCCGTCAGGACTCTAAAGTCGTGAGTGGCCTTTAGTTTATCGTCCGTGCCCGCAAAGAACAGTCCTTGGGCGTCGAACGGGAGATCCTCGATGGTCTTCTTCGAAGTCGAAGAGAGACCCGAAGGCTTCAGCCAGGCGGGCCTTCGGATGGCGACACCGGGGGCCAGCAGCGTTCCTGAGGGGTCCCCGTATGGCGGGCCATCAGGATTTGGTGGTGTGCCAACGACTGCGCCTCTTGGGAGATGGAGAGAAGTGCAGTTTGTTGCTCTTGGGAGAGATCCTGGAAAAAGGGTTGAGCCCTTTCCCACAGGATCTGGTGATAAGCTCCCATGCACGCCCCATAATTGGCCATCTTGGTCAGCAAGAGTCCGGCCTTGTAGATTTTCCGGCCGACTGTGTCGAACCGCTTTCCCTCTTGGTCTGAGGGGGCTGCAGATTCTCGGCCCGAAGACTGGGAGGAGGTGACGATCATCGAGTTGGGAGTCGGGTGATCATGTAGCCAGCTCTTCTCCCTCTCATCTATTTTGTACCATGCCTCAATACGCCCGGACGTAGGAGGGATGGTCGATGGAGTCGTCCACGAGGCCTTAACCACTTCTTCCAGTGGCTCCAGCATGGGGAGGTGTGGTTGGGCCGCTTCCTCGACCTGCACCCTGCTGAAAACGGGGCAGGCGCTGGCTCTCGTGGGGACGTAGGGTTGCATCCCCAGAGACCTTGCCATCCGGCCGACCTGTTCACCGAAAGCTCTTGCGTTGTCGGTCGGTGAAGACGAAGGTTCCACTTCGCATCCTGTATGGGAAGGGGTCCTGTCCATGTTGAGGGACAGGATGGAGCCCGATCTCGTCGATCGAGGGACCTCGCCATCTTCCATCTCGTCACCCGACCAAGGCCGAACCGTGTCCTGGTTCGCCGTAGGCTGTGACTGAGGCGGCGACCTCGAGGTTGAAGGGGCCGCAGTCATCACAGGAGGGAGGTTTCGCTCGGCCGGGGCCAAGGCGAGCCTCGTGGTTTGTCTGCCCTTGTCCGTCGAGGTGACAAACAGTTGTCGGACCGAGGTCTGTCCGGGTGGGATTCGGACGACGGTCTGTACTGAGTCCTCCGGTGACACGTGGTGCTCTAC